>PYUH01000120.1:5670401-5697213 GCA_016808085.1 Suaeda aralocaspica | reverse complement strand
AGTTGAATTTTATTCTACTTCAAGTGCGAAGCTACTACCAAAGACGTTGGGTTCATTATTCTAAAAGATCTCAAGTTATGCATTCATTAGGGGGAGAAAATACGTGTTGCACTCTTTTTCCCTTAACCATGGTTTTGTCCCACATTGGGTTTTCCTGGTGAGGTTTTTAATGAGGCAACATCATAAAACGTATTACGAAAGTGATGTACTCTTTTTCCTTCACTAGGTTTTTATTCCCACAGGGTTTTTCTTAGTAAGGTTTTAATGAGGCATACTATTCGATAATGGTCATCCAAGGGGGAGTGTTATATAATATATGTATTTAGTGGATGCCCATTATACCCCTATGATTATTCTAGTATATTCTAGATACTAGGTGTATAATTCTCTAAGGAAACCCTAATTGTTTCCCATGTCTATATATATATATGTATGTACTCCCTTATGAAATAATAAGATGAATACATATCTATTCTGTCCTACAAATACTCTCTACTACTTAAACCCTATTTTCTATAACAGTATTAAGTTTTTTTACGTTGTTTTCTCCCAAAAAATATTAGACGCAGTGTCCTTAAAGTTTTTAAATTATTATGTATGACCTTGTCGTTACATGGATGTTAAGTGTTCGTTAATTATTTATTGTACAAGGGATAGTGCTCATAGTGCTCGTTAATTGCAAGGGAAAATGAAACAACATAGGCTATGAGCAAAGACGTATGTGCCACCAAATTGAGCTTGAGATTATAATATTTTTAATGAAAAGGTTATTACTTAATAACTTAATAAATTTTAGGGACACTTTAATTTGGAAAGGTATAACACAGAAAACTCAATAACTTAGAGACACTATGTAGAAAAACCCTAATCTAATTACAAGCCATTCGAGTCAAGTGGGTAAGTTGTTTAATTGCTCTCTGGAAATTGTTGGATCAATCAGTAAGCTACTCGATGTTCAATTAAGGGTCTGTTTACATTTACTGAAAACAGCTGAGTTGAATTCAAAAGAACTGATTGAAGTTGAACTAAATTGAACTAAACTGAACAAATTTATTCCAAGTATGTAGAAAAAAAATATTGTGAACAAAAGAATATATATATATATATACGAACAAATAATATTAGAAACAAATAAATTAGTAAAATAATATTAAAAAAAATAATAAAAGAAGAGCTAAAGTGAACGGAACTGAATGAAGCTAAACTGAAGTGAACTAAACTGAACTTATTGGAGCCGAATGAAGTGAACTAAACTGAAGTGATTTTAAGCTGAAGTAAACAGACCCTTATTTTCGCTTGGTTTTTTTTACCACATGCTATGAGCCACCATAAAACACCCTAGATCAGCTTCTAAAAATTTGTTATCATCTTTCTTATGGTCTTTTAGAAAAAAGGCACAAACAATTTTTTCTTCCGGGACCCTCTAAAACTTGTTATCATCTCTCTTATAGCCTTTTCACCCTAAATCGCCTGATCTAGATTAGTATTTTGACCATAGTAGCACCTCGCAAAATTTTTGACAACTTTTTTTTCGAGACTACAGAACCTTTAAAAAAAGTGAATTATAGCTTTCGGTTGGTTTTTTTGGATCTAATATGGCTTTTTTGAGCCGATTCTACTAACATTTGCCTTTTTTAGTGTCTTGCATGTTGTTTTGATAGTTGATGTAGGAATTGGTTCTTTGTATTGATCTTTCTGCTGTTTCGGGTGCTTGGCAAGTTTGTAGGAGTCATAACCACATTTATGGAGCTCTGAGGAAGCTAAGACTTGGTTTGGAAGCCTTTGAAGGTATTAAAGTCGAGTTTTTGAAGCAAACGAACAAAAACAAGAGTCCCGAAAGAATTGGTTCATTGACCTCGGTCATATGGCACTGTCCCCGGTCATAATGCATTGACCCTGGCCTGATCAAGAGGATGCTACATAAGGATTTTTCGAGTTTTTCTGGCTTGGTTTGTAATTTCTATAAATAATGCTTCAATCGTAGGTCTTTTGTACGTCGCATTACATTAAAATTAGTTTAGATTAGTTTTCCTTAACTTCTTTATCGAACTCTTGTTATTTAACTTTCACTCATTCAATTCAATCAATAAGTTCTCAGGTTTTATTCTCTCTATTCTTATTGATTTAGTTTTAATCATTAGTTTATGTTCTTAGTGTTATTTCCCATCTAAAATTAATTTGTTTGCCCAATTTTTACATGCTAGTTATTTTGTGTAACTATATTATGTTGTTAGCTTTAATTTTAATTATCTATTTGATTTTTGCAACTTTTAATTATATCTGTGAGTAGTTTTCTTTTTAGGGCATAGGGGATCCATGAACAATCCCAATGAAATTATTTGGTAATCGATTTGTTTAATTTGTGCAGTACTCTAATTTCATGTTATCAGTTTATTATGCTTGTAATCAAATTGCGCATAAGCTTACCATAATAGATCATATGGACAATAGGTAAAACGAATCTAGGCGGAGCGAGAGTCGCTAGATGAGTTTTGGGGAAGTTTAGATTCGAGAGAATTAGGCCATGTTCTCCTCGTCTTATTTTTGCTTATCTGAACTTATTTTTGCTGAACTGAACTTATTTTTGTTGATCTGAACTTATTTTTACTGAACTTATTTTTGCTGATCTGAACTTATTTTTGCTGAATTTGTTTTATACTAATTAAAAATTATAGGGCAATTATATACTATAATTGAATTTTATTTAGGTGAAAATAATTGATTTATTATAATCTCTAAATTATATATAATCTGATTTTTTCCCTTAAATTTCAAGAATCTTATGGACAAAGGAATGCACAATATTTTATCATCTTCTTTTTAGTATCATATAGTTTCCATGTATTATAATGTTGTCATATATCTATATTAACATATATTTATTTTCATATATCCATCAAAAATATAAAATCATATGTAAATATTTTTTTTTTACATATTATTTCCATACAATACATATTCTCTTCGAAAATGCTACCTAAATATTTTTAAAATTATATTTTACTGTTTTTATACTATAATTTCTCATTTAAAAAGATGTGCACATATAAATATCCATGTACAAATTAATTTGCATAATACATATGGATTTTTGTTTTTTTTGAACTGGACTTATTTTTGTTGAACTGAACTTATTTTTGCTGAACTGAACTTATTTTTGCTGATTTGAACTTATTTTTGCTGAACTGAACTTATTTTTGCTGATTTGAACTTATTTTTGCGAAACTGAACTTATTTTTGTTGAACTGAACTTATTTTTGCTGAAAATAAGTAAAAATAAGACGGGGAGAACAGGGCCTTAGTGTGCTGTAATTTAGAGGAAACATAGATTTTATTAATCGATTGTCGTTCAGTTTTGTCGTCGTTTCATGTTGAACTGTCATCCTGGACTTAGTTTAATTAATTAATTATTGTTTAATTCCTGTTTAGTGTCGTAATTGTCAGATAATTCCAAAGGCTTTTTATAGCAATTTTTAACTTTTTAGAATTAGTAGACATTCAACGCATCCCTAAGAATTCGATCCTAACTTCCCTAGCTACATACTTAGAGTTGTGAGGTTTATTTTTCACAGGTACACGACTAGCCTTGTCAATTTGAGGCCTCTGGAGGGATAGCTTTGAGCTATGTCTTATTTCCGTCCTGTTTTTTACCACCTGCTATAGGAAACGACAACACTCTCCACAATCTGTTTCATTCTTTAAAAACTTGTTATTATCCCTCTTATGGTTTTTTTGAAAGAACGAAAAGACAATTTTTGCAAGACCCTTTAAAATCTAGTTATCATCCCCGTTATGACCTTTTCATCCCAAACTGCTTAAACTTGATTCATATTTTGACCATATGAACACCTTGTAAAATATCTAGCAACTATTTTTCCGAGTCCTCAAAACCTCATAAAACAATGAACAATATCCTTCGTTTGAATCATCAGGAGGGGTCGCCTTATTTTGTTACCACATTCTATATGCCACCTCTGAACTCCCTGCGATCGGTTTCACAGTCTATAAAGTTGTTATCATCCATTTTATGATCTTTTTACCCAAGATTACCTGATTTGGATTTATATTTTGACCATATGGACACCCTATAAAATTTTTGACAACTTTTTTCTATGACCCCGAGACCTTAAAAAATAAAAAAGCGAATAATAATAACCTTCGTTTAAAACTTGTAGAGGAAGCTGAAGACCTAACGCAGTTGCCTTGCTTCCCTCAACGCTCAATTGCCTCAACCAATTTATTCCCCTTTTGCAAAACTAGATTCATATGTTTACCTGTGTCACCAGGCCCAAATTTGTATTAATCGTTACAGTTGAATGTACACAGAAATGTGGGGGGGGGGGGGGGGGCTGGGGGCTAACTGTCTGAAAGCAATGGGTTGGAAATTGAGACATTTGAGGACACTTTCTCACGAGTATATAGTTGTAAATTTTCGAAAATAAATTATGACAACTAAAATTACATCAATTTGCTAATTGCACCACTTTGTAAGATTTATGTGCTCTTTATTCTGGCACACATGGCCTCCAAGTCGTCTTGCCTGTTGGTAAATCCATCAGGCTGATACCCTTGGCAGTTAATTCTTTTCTCACCTGATCACTTTTAGTGAAATCTTTATTCTTCCTAGCTACGGCTCTTTCTTCAATCAGATGCGACACTTCATCTTCAGTTGTCTCAGCTCTAACTAAAGCCTTCTCCTTCAACTGAGCCAAAACCTACGTAAAAAGTAACAATTTTGATGAATTATGCAGCACGACAAAGGAAGAGAGGCTTAAAGTAAAAAATGATGGCAGTATCACCTCAGAATAAGGTTGCGCAGAAAGCAGCCCTAAGACATCCAGAACCTTTCGGATTGCCTCCTCCAATTCGATAAGAAACTGAACAGCTAACATTTTTTGTTGCTTTTGCTTCTTCTGAAACCACGAAAATCAAATTGCATCCATCAACCGCACAAAAAAAAGTTATTAAAAAAAGGAAAAGCGAAGAAAACATACTAAAAGTGCATGAGATCTTCAATTATCTTCTCTGTACTTAAAACTTTGCAACAAATTCTATTACTTTGGTCTGAAATTTGCAAAATAATTGTAACAAATTACCTATTGAGTTTCTCAATACCTTTTCTTATATATTGGTCCCTCTTTTTTTCTGCAACTATTCCTATTAATTAAGCTTCGGCATTTCAGAAGAACAAAGGAGGTACATATTTCATAGAGGGCTGAATAGAGGTCAGCAACAGTCTCACCTTAAGCCCGTTCAATTCATTGTTCATAGCTTTCAGTGCATCTTGAAGACTACCCTTCAGTATTTCTGCAGTGTGCAAATCATCAGACATTTTGCACTCAAAATCTTTTTTCAAATTCTCTGCCTCAGAAGGTTTACTCGGTTGTTTGCTGCTTGGTTTTGCCTTTCCATTTAAGTTTCCTTCATTAAATGACAATAATGCATCTCTGCAATCTTGCAGTGTCTGAAGATCACACACATTTTTAACATCACATTCAAGATTGCCACACATTTAAATCTCAACAAAACACAGCTCAAAGGAAAGATATTATATGTATATGAAGTATTATGTTTTGTTAAAGGGAAAAGCTCCAATATAGAAGTTTAATAACACTTCAAAACTAGCTGGATAACATAAATAATTGTTCTGCATGCTACACTCAAAAAATGAATGGCTTTGATCTTCGGCCTAAGGCAAATGAGTCAAAATTGTCCAAAACTATCATCCAATTTAACAGAACAAAATAAATACACGACTCCTAATCACAGCCTGGAATATTTTACACTCTTATGTCTAAGCTAAACGAATCAATATGGCTCCAAAAATAATACACCCCGCCTTAATACCATAAAGAAATGACGTTCCTAGGACTTCTTATAGTCTTCAAGGCCAAACTTGGACCATTGTTCAGAAAAACAAATTTTGTTTGAAACCCTCTAATAGATTAATCACGGGATATATGTAACATGAATAAGATTAATTACTTGAAAAACTTAATATGAACAGGTTATAGATGTATCTAGAGACTAAACAACAAGACATAAGAATTGAACACAGCACTCGTGAAAGTAAGCCCTCTTAAGCAGTAGAATAGGCAACTGTGCCAATTGACCTCCATATAGTTAAGTTCACACCAATACTGTAATTACATAATAACTGAATTCTGATTAAGAATTCCAAACCACGAAGCAAACATATTAATATACCAAACCAGAGTGCGGTAAACTAAGAATTTCAAGATACATGCCTGATAAAGACGAAAAACCGCATCAGATGCAAGATCTATTTGCGCCAACGAATAATTGACAGGAGAATTGTAGTTCATGCTTAGCAAGAAGTATCTCAAAGCCAAAGGATGGTATTGTTTGGTAACCTATTAAGGAAAACAAAAGCCCCACATAAAAATGCCCGCTAAACATGCAAACATGTCTTAATCAACTTAAAAGAATCACAAACAGCAAATGCATGCAGTAGCATCACAACTTACATCACGAATAGTAAAGAAGTTCCCTATTGACTTCGACATTTTCTCTTCATTAATAGTAACGAACCCATTATGCACCCAGTACCTAATATGAGCCTCCTCACATGCAGCACAGCTCTGCGCAAGCTCATTTTCATGATGAGGAAAGATTAAATCCATTCCACCACCATGAATATCAAAATCATAGGTCAGATAATGCTCACTCATTGCACTGCATTCTATGTGCCATCCTGGTCTTCCTGGACCCCATGGACTGTCCCAACTTGGCTCACCAAGTTTTGCAGCCTGCAAAAAGATCACTCTCACATACACAGATAATGGCAAAACAATAATAATTATACAGGATGAAAAGTTGCTCTCGCTGATTGTACCTTCCATAAAGCAAAATCAGCAGGGTGTCGCTTTCTAGAATCTACAGCAACCCTTTCACCGGCTCTGTTGTCTTCAAGCTTCCGTCTGGATAGCTTCCCATAATCCGGGAACTTGTCAGCAGCAAAATAAACATCCCCATCAAGAGGATATGCATAGCCCTTTTCAAGTATCTGCAACGAGCCCAAAATAAGAAAAGAACAAAAAATCCTATAAAGCATAAGGGTAAATTTGCTACATTATAGCAACTAAAGCTCCAAAATAAAGGGATAAAATAACAAAAACCCAATAAAATAATTCAGTATTCTGGCTTCTGAGGTAGTGAGTATGAAGGTGTGGGTGAGAATACATCGAAGATCTCTTTTGTTATTTCATAAAAACAGCATTAAATTTCCCAGGCTAAAGTTTCATGTAATGTTAAAGCCTAGTCTTTGACGATGAGTCCAAAACATAGCAATACATTCTCCATAAGCAAAACATGGTTGACTATCTCAAGTTCTCAACCAGGCATCTACTTGTTTTGTTGAGGTGCTACTGAGTTTAGTTCACATATCGCCTTCCTTCACTGTCAGGTAATAGACTACCTTCAGAAGAGGATAACAGCATGGATAAACTTGTGTTTGTCTCAATGCAATATTTGGAATGGTTTCAGATGTGCTTATGGGGCTTGAAGAGCTAAGGAGAGAAGGTTGAGGCCCAATTCGTTTATGCTAGCAGCTTCCAGGGGTCTTTAGGAAATAGATCGGTCTAGGCGAGCAAAGGAAATGGGCCTCTAAGCAATAACTGTTTCAGACTTTCCTGCTTTTAACAAATCAATACTTTGCTACTTTCCTAAAATATAAAAAGTTTATCGACTGATCAAATCTTGTTTTAATTCACATCACTGTCATTCATTAGGATGCAGAATGGAACAAGAGCTATGTGAAACATGGGAGCATACAAATTTAAATCCAAACTTAGTATACAATGAACTCAAGCTCAAAAGAACAACCATTCAAAAAGATAAAACCTTATATTGACAATCTACAAGGTAAACTAAGAATGCATATCTGGCCATCTAACTCAATGTACATTGTTCGCCAACCAAGCAATCAAACATGAAGGTCACATTTCTAGTTCTAAACCTTGGAATCTTGGATGCTCGGGAACTTTAGGATATTGTCACAAGGGAAGTTTAATTATAATGAACCTGGAGGCTTCAGTGCTTTAGCTCTCATGGACATTCAAATTTCACAGCCAAAGATTACAATTTTCTTTCAATAGTCAGCAAGCTTGAACAAATTGACTTTCATAACCGCATCATTTACAATTTCCAATAGAAGTGAAAAAAAATGCTACACCTCTGAACAAATTTATAATCAATTGCTTAGGGCCTGTTCAATACCTTTTGGTTTCCTGTTTTTCAGTCTTTTTGAAAAGTAAAAACAAATTGAGAAAAAAAAAAGTATAAACACCATCAAATTTTAGGTCATTATACAATATTATCATATGATTCCATAAACACAAAGTCACAAACTTAAAGCCATAACAAATAGTAACATCTGGCGGGCACTAAACTTTTTGCATTTCAACATTTCTTAAATTTATGAAGATAACATAAGGATTTCCCTTTAGATGGGTTTCAATTTGCTATTAACTGGTTTCAAGCTTCACGATTGTTCACTTCACACAATTACACAAATCACAACTGCAAAAATTCTACATACAACTTTTGTTTGTGGAAAAACCAGGCAATAAAATCATATCTATAAGACAAAAAAAAAAGACTATTACCTTGGCTATCATATTTCTAATTTGATCCATATGTTGAGAAACATGTGGTTGATGGGTAGGACGCAGGCATTGTAGATCGTCCATATCCTTAAGGAATTCTTCACAATAGTGATTACTTAAATATATTGGGTCACTCAATGGATCTTCTGGATCCTTCTCCTTGTGCTCATTTGCTCTGCGAATAATCTAAAGAGATACAGACAAGAGAACCAATAAACTCGTCAAAACTTGTAACAAGAAAAAATCAACAGAACCACGTAACAAAAAAAAAAAAGCCACGTTGAAAGCTTGTAAACGTAACATAAAAAATGGGATGACAATCATTCAAGAAATCAGTTTAGATCTTAGGAAGACCAATGCACAACAGCACCATGCATAAGTACAAGCATTCCAGAAAAGAAATCAAGAATTCAAAGAGCAAGTTATTTTGTTATATTGGACTCAGACAGTGTTTGTTTTAATAATCCTTCAGATTAAACATCATCATCGTTCCACATCAATGAGATCGAAAATTGAAGTAACCATATGAAACAGATATTTTCATCGTACATGGTCAACTTGTATTTCTTTCCTTTTCTTTTAGCACAAAATTGCAAGTACCAACGAATGGAATGCAGCAAGGTCAATATAATTTTGGCATCCCACATAATCAACAATGCAAATCCAGTGCAATTACATGACCATACTAAACCCACAGCGGCAATACCTCTATAGTAAAGTACAGCTGCAAAACTGACCCAGCCTGACTCATCATAAAGCAGAGCTCATTGAAGAAACCCAACCCCAAAATCATTTATCCTGAATCTAACTTGACAAACCTATTTGACACATCCCATAGAAGGCTCTGGTTTAAAGAATGGTAAGAAATAGAACATATACAGTTAAACCCCACTTCATTTCCCCTGGGACTCTTTCCTATGCACCCAAAGTGGAAAAACAATTACCAGACCTTGTAAGATGATTTCACCACATACATTTCCACATATATGTTCATTCAACGAATCAACGCAAACAAGGATAAACAAGATTTATCAATTCCTGTTTTCATAAAGTTAGCTGAACTAGCTAGAATACAAACCCTAATATTTTCTAACCTTGTCATCAACATCAGTGAAGTTCCGAACATAATTCACATCATAGCCCAATTCCATCAAGTACCTGCATTAAAATATGAAAAGATATCACGATATGAATTTGTAAAGTGTCAACTTTCACACAGGATGGAAAAAATTAACAACAATCAAATACGGGGTACTTAATATATACTTCAATATAAGAAAAGATTCATAACTTTCCAGAATCAACAGCTCAACGGCATTGATAAACATGCCAACAAATTGAGTTCTGTTTGTTACTTGTTAGGATGTAAAAAGTTTTCCCCATTTTACGTTTTTGGTTTGAGCTAAAATATACGATGTAAAACTTAGGAGAAAATCCATTTTTCACCTTGTTGAAAATATTTTCTTCCAAAATTGAAAACAAACCATTCTTCAAATTTGGAAGGAAACCAACTTCCCCCAAAGTTGAAGTACCTGATTTTCAACTTGACTTAGTAATGTAAAATGCTTAAAATACAAAATCAATTCCATTTGAAAATGTTTTACACCCTACCAAACGGATCATTAATCATCCAAATTTCTTACAATATGCAATGCAAGAATTGTTCATATTTTTTTACGAGACATCCCGGCAAAAAAAAAAAAAAAATCCTTACGAAATTAACACGCCGACAATGAGAATCATAATGAAATCAAACAATCTTGTATGAGATCATTAAAACTTACTTATACCCAACAATGTCAGCATAACAATTCTCCAATTTACCAAAAACTCCAAAACTCAAAATTTTTAAGCTCCAAGTAGCTCCACCAATCAAAGTTTCAAGCTCATTAACAACATCATATTTCAAGCAATAACAATTACAAAAATAAATTCAAAACTCACTAAATTGGCAAATTCAAAAATAAATTTAAAACAAAAACAGTGAATTAAAACCCTAATTCAATTTCAATAGAACAATTCATCATTCATCTCCAATTAAAACCCAAAAATTAAGTTGACTAATACCAAAAAAAAACAAAAAAAAAAATCAACTTTCTGAATGAAAATTTAACACAAAATCAAAGTCAACTGAAGTCAAATCCCCAATTTAAACCCAAACTTAATTTCTCGATCAAACAACAATTAAAGCTCAAACCAGAAGAAAAAAAAAAAAAAAACACACACACACACACACAAATCAAAAAAATAAAAAAAAAATGTAGAAATTAAATAAAATAAAAGCGTCGAAAGTGGAAGGAACTAAACCTGTAAAGGACATCGAAAGCGACGTAAGCACGAGCATGGCCAATGTGGCTGAAATCGTACGCAGTAACGCCACAAACGTACATTCCAACTTTATTAAGAATCTTCGATTTGAATTCTTCCTTTTGCTTAGTCATCGTATTGTAGAGCATAAATGGCGGACGATTCAATGAGTTTTCTTCCGCCATTTTTGCAAAGGTTCGAAGAATAAAACTTTTTTTTTTTTTTTTGTAAATTTTGGTAATGGAGGATGAAGTGTTCGATGAACTGAAAGTTGTGGAATTGCTGGTTGCTCAAATTGATACGTTTAATAAAACATTTGAAAGGGTAAAGTTGTCTTTTCACAAAGCAACTGAAGGATGAAATTGGGTTTTGACGCAATTAGTGGTTTAACACAAATGGTATTGCTCCTTGCAGTTAGGGATGTGTACCGGTCCAAGACCGGACCGGAAAACAGGAAAACGGATTTGAAAAAATAACTACCTGGTTTGGATTGGGCCTGAATTTTTCAGTCCGGATCTGTTTTAGACTGATTGGACCTGAATTTTTTATTTTTTCAATTTTTTTCTAACAAAATACTTATTATTTACAAAAAAAATATTATTTCTTTCTTATATATATTCTAATTAGAACATAAAATATAATGATATATAAAACATAAATAAATTTAATATTTTATCTAAAAAAACCTTTATATACAGTAAACTTTTACATTAATTAACTAAAAAGTTTTTGTTTTTTCAATGACACCGGTCCAATCGGTCCGGTCCCGAATTTTCCAGTCTTGAACCGAACTGGAACCCGGAATATCTAATTTTCCCAGATTGGAGACCCGGCCGATCTGGTCCGATCTAAATTCCTGGCCCAGATCGGATTATGCACACCCTACTTGCAGTGTCTGTTCCATTTTTCCTTTCCCTAATTAGACCTTTACTTTCCCTCACATCCATTTTTCCGCTGCGGTCGCCATCACCTCGTCACTCGGATCTAAAATACACACAAGATTCACCATCATCAACAACATCATATCTATATCAATCAATTGACGGAATTCTGTATTTGAAACTCGAACTCACATTCAAATTACCAGATAGAGCATTCAAATTCATCATGCATGATAAATTACACCAAATTATACTCAAATTAACATAACGAATACATATTTTAAAGGTGTTTAATTTAATTTCATATGATTTAAATTACTAATCAATGATTAAAGCGAAATTAATCAATTACGATAAACAAAACAATCAATCAAATGACATAATGCAAATAACATAGAACACTGTTTATCACTCATCAGTATAATGTTAGATCCAATTAACTAACACTCAATTAAATTCAAAAAACTACACAATTTTCAACTTATAAAAACAAAAAAAAATCCATCAAATTCAATTAAACTACACAAATATAAATTAATCAAAAACACAAACTGATATACGTGTTTTATGTTGTGTTTTTCCCTCATTTTTGGTTGATTTTTGTACTAAATAGTTTTGTGGCTTTGTTTTGATTAAATATCGTCTTTCGATGTTAAGTTGTGTTTTGGAACGATTTTAGCATCTTTAGTTGACTTTTAGAACCTTTTACGGTTGTTTTATATATATATTTTTTCCCGATTATTACGTATGGTTTTCGGTTTTGTTTATATGTTATAAGATCATAATAGAGAGTTATGAAGTCATTAGAAGTTAAAACGAGTCAAAAAGCAGTTGCCTCGGGATGTGTGCCAAGTCACGAAAAGTCACGAATGAGATTCGAAGAATTAGGCAAGATCGTCAAAATATTGCTCAACTTGGTTCATGCGGGCGCATCCCTTTAATCCCCATTTAACCTATGCGCCCGCAACATAGATCAGAAGTATCAGGACTCATTCAATATTTACCATACGGGTGCAGGGAACAAACTGGGTTTGACCTATGCGGGCGCAGGTAGCACGGAGTTTGATCCGTTCGGCTTTTCTTCGCAGTTTTGCTTCGTGGGTTTTATTTTAATACAATCTAAATACTATTTATACTCTAGGTAAAGGGGGCACGACCCTAACTAGTTTATATCATAATTTTAGACCTAGGAATCAAAAATTCATTATTCTCTCTTGAATTTTATAATTGATTACTTTGTTCAACAATTCAAGCTTTCAATTAATGCAATTTCATCATTATTTTGGTAATTTCTTTCCTTATGCTTTTCAATTCCTTTAATTTCATGAATCTCTTTAGTTTCTTAGTTTTTAGTTTAGATTAATTAGTTTTGCTATTTTGATTCTTAATTTAGTTTTATTAGTAATTAATTTAGTTTTAATTCTAGTTTTAATTAGTTTTTGTTCATGATCATGTTATTTAATTTTGATTTTGTCTTTGTTCCTTTAATTATGTGTGAGCAGTCTTTTTCTCTAGAGTTATGGGATCTATGATCATGGTGTGAATTTAATTTATGTTTTCTAATTAGTTCTTGGCTTTTAATTGAATTCCTATTATTGAATTCTATCGATTGCAATTAAATTGTGGCCAGATTTAGTTGTAAGTTAGGTTATTGTCGAAATCGAGGCCGAGAGGTAAGATTACCACAATTAGACCACGGAATAATAGGCAAAAACAAATTTATGTGAGCGGAGCCGGTAAAGGAGTTTTGAGGGAGTCTAAGTTTGAGAGAATTAGTGAGCCCTAGTTCAATGAATGCCAATGAATTGATTAGTGAGCGTTAATTGAGTATGTTGATTGATCATAGTGAACCGATTGCCCTAGGTTTCCATTAATAGAGTTTAATTAATAATTTCCCGTTATTTCCTTAGTTTCATTTTTAGTCTTCTTAGTTCTAGTAGTCATTTACCGAAATTTTCACCAAGGCCCCTTACACACTTTAGGCTTTTTAGAATTAGTAGAGTTTAATAGCCTCCTTGAGGATTCGATCCCTGCTTCCCTAGCTATATTAGTTAGAGTTGTTCGGTTATTTTTGAGAGGTGCGCGATAGCCTGTTCACAAACTAAATCAAATTCAATTAAAAAAAAAAGCAAAAACTCAATCAAATTTAAAACAAAAATCCAGAAAATTACGATTCAATCACAGATCGTAACAAAACCTCAATCAAATTAAAAATTTAACAAACCTGAAAAGCGATCAAAGTGAAGGGGCCTTCAAAAAAAAAATTCCGATCTAAAAATGAAATTCACAAATTAACCAAATTTGCTAGATAGTATTCAACCCATTGTTTTACAAAAACATTGGGAATTTATGAACAAACCAATGACTTGACTTTGTTGAAAACCGCTTTCATAATGAGAAAATTCCAAAGGATGTCAATCATTCTTACATTTGTCTCATTCCAAAAAAAGAAATACATGAATCTATTGTTGATTTTCGCCCTATAGGTCTCTGTAATACCATTTACAAACTTGTTACTAAGACTATAACCACAAGACTCAAGGATTTCTTAGCAAACTGGATTAATCCACTTCAAACAACTTTTATAAAAGATAGAGGCATTGAGGAAAACATCTTAATTCTCAAGGAAGTTGCTCACGTTTTTAATAAATAAAAGAATACAAGAAGAATAATGGCCTTAAAAATTGATCTCTCAAAGGCTTTTGATAGCATTGAATGGGGTTTTATTCATGAAACATTAGCAGGCTTCAATCTTCCTCCTAAACTGATAAACTTAATAATGACCTGCATCACTAACCCTTCAATCTCTACTTTATATGGAATGGTGAGATCATAAAATTCTTTTAATCCTACAAGGGGAATTCGGCAAGGTGATCCCCTAAGTCCTTATATTTTTGTTTTGTGCCTTGAAAGATTGTCAATTCTTATTGAAAATGTTGTTAACAACAAAATTTGGAAACCTATGAGAATCAATAAAGACTTAGGGTTAACTCACCTTTTCTACGCTGATGATATTTTTCTTTTTGGAGCTGCTTCTATTTCAAACATTGAGGTAATAATTAATGTTTTAAACCATTTTGCTGATATATCTAGTCTTCAAATGAATGTTAATAAATCAACCATAACTTTTCCAAATAAAATGCCTCATTTAACCATAACTTTTGGAAAGTACTTGGGTGTGGACTTTTCCCCTAACAAACTTTCTTAAATGGCTTATTTTGGTCTCCTAGATAAAACATATGAACGAATAAGAGGGTGGCAAGCTAAATTGTTAAGCCACCTTAATCAAAACTGTCCTTAACTTTTATCCTCTCTATGTCATGGAAACTTCTCTCCTTCCTATCTCAATCCTAAAAGATCTTGAAAAGCACTGTAAAAGATTTCTATGGAATAATTCCATAGAAATGTTTTTAATACATCGATCTCTAGAGCTTCTTGGGAAAAAGTTTGTCTCCCTCTTGCAATGGGTGGGTTGGGAATTAGGAATAATAATACCTTAAATTTCATGGCTAAACTGGGCTGGAGGATTCTCACATAACCTCGTAAACTACGGGTAAAGCTTTTAACAGCAAGGTATCTTAAACACTCAAACTTCATGGACTCTCCTCTTTGGAAGGACATTCTGAAAGCAAGAGATATTCTTAAGTTGGGTCTACTGTAGGGTATAGGTAATGGTAAGGACACTTCACTTTGGTTTCATCATTGGGCACCGGCGGATACAGGATTTCTATTGAGTGGTTTCAAGCTTGTTCAAAGACCTTCGGATATTCGGGTATAGAGTCGGATAGTCAGATATAATAGCGGATTTCAAACATGTATCAATACTCAATTACACAACTTATCAAGGTTCAATACAATAAAACATAAGTTTAGATGTCAAAATACAACACAAAATTTAAACTTATCAACATAAGTTTNACCCTTCAATCTCTACTTTATATGGAATGGTGAGATCATAAAATTCTTTTAATCCTACAAGGGGAATTCGGCAAGGTGATCCCCTAAGTCCTTATATTTTTGTTTTGTGCCTTGAAAGATTGTCAATTCTTATTGAAAATGTTGTTAACAACAAAATTTGGAAACCTATGAGAATCAATAAAGACTTAGGGTTAACTCACCTTTTCTACGCTGATGATATTTTTCTTTTTGGAGCTGCTTCTATTTCAAACATTGAGGTAATAATTAATGTTTTAAACCATTTTGCTGATATATCTAGTCTTCAAATGAATGTTAATAAATCAACCATAACTTTTCCAAATAAAATGCCTCATTTAACCATAACTTTTGGAAAGTACTTGGGTGTGGACTTTTCCCCTAACAAACTTTCTTAAATGGCTTATTTTGGTCTCCTAGATAAAACATATGAACGAATAAGAGGGTGGCAAGCTAAATTGTTAAGCCACCTTAATCAAAACTGTCCTTAACTTTTATCCTCTCTATGTCATGGAAACTTCTCTCCTTCCTATCTCAATCCTAAAAGATCTTGAAAAGCACTGTAAAAGATTTCTATGGAATAATTCCATAGAAATGTTTTTAATACATCGATCTCTAGAGCTTCTTGGGAAAAAGTTTGTCTCCCTCTTGCAATGGGTGGGTTGGGAATTAGGAATAATAATACCTTAAATTTCATGGCTAAACTGGGCTGGAGGATTCTCACATAACCTCGTAAACTACGGGTAAAGCTTTTAACAGCAAGGTATCTTAAACACTCAAACTTCATGGACTCTCCTCTTTGGAAGGACATTCTGAAAGCAAGAGATATTCTTAAGTTGGGTCTACTGTAGGGTATAGGTAATGGTAAGGACACTTCACTTTGGTTTCATCATTGGGCACCGGCGGATACAGGATTTCTATTGAGTGGTTTCAAGCTTGTTCAAAGACCTTCGGATATTCGGGTATAGAGTCGGATAGTCAGATATAATAGCGGATTTCAAACATGTATCAATACTCAATTACACAACTTATCAAGGTTCAATACAATAAAACATAAGTTTAGATGTCAAAATACAACACAAAATTTAAACTTATCAACATAAGTTTAGAATTTTTTAATTTGTTTTGTCTAGCTTTTTTGTCAAAATTTAAAATATTGTAATTATATTAGTTAAATTTAATTTTGTCAAAAACTAAAATAGTAAGTGAACAAATAGGAATATTACAGTAAGATATTTACGGTAGATATCCATAAAATATTTTATAATTATTGCGATAAAAAGTTTAAAAGAATTATATTGTATATATTGGTGATAGTTGGCTTCAAATATATAATGATTTATACTTCATAATCTTTGTAGCAATGCTTGTATCATTAACAGAGAATATAATGTATGTTTAATTTATTTGTTGATAAAAAAATATTGAATAGAAGGTTTACACCTGAACTTATGATTGAAAAAGTCCAATCATAATATTCAATAGATAAAATGAACACGGCATAAACATAACAAATATATATATATTCATTATAATCACATAAACAATAATCACGACAGCATGCATCTCCACCATTTGTTATGATAGGCTTGTTGATATCAATCAAACCTCTTATTGGGTACCATCTCATGCCTCTCCACCATCTTGATATTAAAGAGATAAAATGAACATGAAACGGTCTTTTTAATTAGATTTTAATGAGCTATTCCTTTTAGGCTATGCATAATATTATAGTTTTTTGTGGAAGAATATAGAATAATAACATATAGCTTAGTTGGTAAATCATGAGTCTTATACGTCAAGGGTCATGAGTTCAATTCTTATTAAACACATTTTTACAATTGCAAATTCAATTTGGAATTGAGGGGGGGTGCCACGTGGCGGATTGCGATTCTCCGCCTTACGTTTTAATATATAGTAGTTGATTTAATTTAAAAGGCCAGTTGACCATTAAATCAACTTATTTCCACTACTCTTTTCCTGAACAAATGAATATTTCACCTAAATGGAAAAGACTTTGGAAAATAAAAGCTCCTTTCAAATATAGAATGCTTGGATGGAATTTTTTTAAACTCAATTTTACCAATGGGTATTGTGCTTAGCCTTAAGATTCCTGCTTTCAACTCAACTTGTGTTAGATGTACAATGTTTAATGAAACACACCTTAACCTATTTAGAGACTGTTTTAATACTCATAAATTTTGGAATATGATATTTGAAAATCTGACTATACAGATGACTAAAACTAATGACTTTTGGGATAGTGATTGAAATGACTGGATTGATTATAATTTGTCTCAAAGTAAACAATGGCAAATGACTTTCCTGATTGCTTGTTGGAATATTTGGAAAATGAGAAATATGGTAGTATTTGAAAGAAAAATGATTAATTTCACTTCACTATGACTATCATGCTACCAATATCATCTTTTAGACTAATCTTATCAAACCGATCATTGAGGAGCACCTGAAACGATGGACTGTTCCACACAGTGGTTTCCTCAAAACTCAACATTGATGGTTCGTGGAGAGGTACCTCCTCTGCATGAGGTGGAGGCGTTATAAGGTGAGGTTGGCCGGGTTGTAGGCTTTTCTGTTTCCTTTAAAGCCACTAATCCTGTGGCTGCTGAGTTAACATCATTGATAATTGGACTAAAACTTGCTCAGAGTTACAATATTAAAATGCTACATGTTAAAACAGATGCTTAGGTTATTGTGAAGACACCCTGATATGTTATGCACCTCCCTTTGTATTGTTGTTACTATGTTTCTAGAGCATATTTGTATGAACTATCTACTATTTGTATTGGGTTTTTGCACCCTTTTGTGATTTCAACAGAAATGTTTGAAAATCATTTGTATGCAATCAACTTTATTATTAGTCTCATCTCTCGATCGCAGAGGGAGATGGAGTACTTCATTATTTAATTAATATATGTTCTTCGTTTATGTGTAAAAAAAAAAAAAGAGAAAGTAGAGTGTTGAGCATTCGATGAAAGGGGAAATGAAAAGGCGTGTATAGGAGGCTAACCTAACACTGATAGTTGTGGCGCGTATTTACGCGCAAATGATACTCCTTCCGTTCTTAATTATTTGATATGTTTTGACTTGCACATATGACAATGCACTTGTTTGACCTTAAAATTTTTTGTTGTAGTATATATATATGTAAAAATTATAATAATTGGATATTAATAATGTACTCATTAAAACGAATCAAACAAGGCCCCATATGACTATATTATGTTTTATATATTGTTCGTAATTTAAAAGATTCTCTCAACTTATGAATAGTATAAGTTTCCAAATGTATCAAACATTTAGGAACGGAGGGAGTAATATTTTTCTTGTTCACGTGTACACGTGGACCAATTGGGCCGAAGAACTATTCTTTGAATATTCATCTTCCGTCCTCACATTATCCCAATTAACTTCTTCACCAAAATTAGGGTTTATAATAAAACCTTCCAAAAAATCAAAAATGCCAGAATTAAGCTGGAAACACCACACTCTAATTCAATCACTCCTGTCTCGTGGCCCTCTCAAATACGACGAATTCCACAAAATCTTCGACGCCATTACTGGAAGAAACCCAGGTTTAATTTCAATTTCAATTTTCTTAATTTCCCCCCCCCCCTTTTTTTTTATAAAATTACCAAAATTATTATCGTAAAACCCTAATTTTTACTGTAATTTTGTTTTTGCAGGTGGTAATGATAAGTTGTTTAATGATTATTTATTGAAGATAAACAAAGAGTTATCGTATGTTCAATTTGAGTTAAGAGCATGTAGAAATCAGTATAATGGCAAAGTTTATTATGGTTTGGTTAATATTTTTGATGATGAACATTCTAAACTTGGGTCTAAATACTCTGTTCCTGAAATTGCCTTTTATAAAGCCATTGTAAGCTTCTTTTTTTTTAATGCAATTTTAGTTATTAATTGGCAATTTTGTAGCTTCATTGAATTTTGTGGGGTTTGTGAGATTGATTGATGTTGTTTATTATTGTAATGATTATTGAAATTGACTTGTAACATTACGTCGAGGAGAGCTACTACACATACACTTGGTGTGCACCGACTGTATTAGCCAATGAAAATTTGATAAGATGAATTTTAAAGCTAAAATTTATGTTGGTGAGGTGAAGGAGTGAAGGACTTGTTTAAAAAAACCAATGGAAGAGTGATAACATTTGGTGTATTCGTGTATGTGTAGCCTTTGCACACATTGACAATTGAACTATTAAATCGTATGAAGTAGTTTGTTCTTGAGTAAGTAATGAATAATTATGATTTTCAGTTCAAATTTTATGGTATTCAAAATAATTACCATATAGTGTAGGTGCCTTGGATTTCGATTGCAGCTGATTGGGCGTGTTAGTTCATGTTATGATGGACTTTAAGTGGTTGCGTTTTTTGCTGATTGTGTTATACTATGTACAATGCTTGTGAGCTGAAAATGTGTTGATAGCTTGGGTTGGCTATCTTGTGTATGGCTTGATGTAGACCGTTTGGTTGTGCTGTTGTGAGATTTTGTTGTCTTTGTTCGGCGCAAGGCCAAGTGACAATTTGGATTTTGGGTTGGTTTGAGATGAGTATGGGAATCTGGTTAATTACTTATAGAGCCTTAAATTCTTTGGTCTCTTGCTTACTTTCACCTCTTATGTCGATTGACAGATAGAAGCAATTGGACAAGATGTTGCAGGCCAGGGTTGCATCAGTAATATCGATGCCCTCCATACAAGATTGGACAGTCAGGTCTGTCACTTTTCTGGGTGGATAACATCTTTGAATGTTGAGGATTTGTTGCTGCTAATGACTATAGATCATTTTAAATTAAACTTATTTTCTGCAAGTTATTCATCGATCAGATTTACGGTCCCATTCCCTTTTTTCATGAATTGGGGTATGATTGTATGAAGTTGTAAAACCGAGAGTTATTGTTAGACAGGACATGGAGACCTAGGATGCAAAATTGCAGAATTCAGAGTATCAGAGGCTTGTTCCTATTACATGGTTTGCTAAAGTTCAGCAGTTGTCGATGTGGCAAATCAAAATAAACTGAACTCTTTTGAGTAACTCACTAGCTTTAATCTTATATTCATTTCATAGAAGAAAGCTTAGGACCGGACTTTACTTTGGTGGCTCTTGGTTTAAGAATTTTAACATTATAGAATTGCAATTATTTGGTGGTGTTTTGTAATAATTCTCTTTATTTAGTCTGGTCTTACTCCTGGACATATATAATCTGATGACTGGCACTTGTTTTTGGCTATAAAACAGATTCCAAGTGGGTCTCAATCACAGTCAGGTTCACAGGCCGTTGATGTGCCTGCTGCACTGAGGAATTTCTCTATGTCCCAAAAAGAAAAGGCCTTAGAAGCGTTTGTTCGTGATGGATGGCTCTCGAATCTGGATGATAAAATTGGACTTGGTATTAGATCATTCCTTGACCTCCGAACTTGGTTTCGTCAATATGACATCCCTTCATGTGAGGTCTGCAATGAGGCTGGATTAAAGGCGAGTTGTTTTGAATACCTTAGTATTATTTGTCTCTGCGTTTATCTTTGTACTTGAAGTAAAGTTTCTCCCTTTTAACTCTTCTTCTATAAGGTGCTCATGTTCATGGGTGTGTGATGATCGCTAATCTGTTATACAGATGAATAGTTTGGATTGTATTATCAGCACTTTGGCTATAACGTAGTTACTACTTATTCTGCATTATCTACTTTGGTACTCTAGTCTACACCTGATCTTATAATCATTGCACAAGCTATTGTTGCATGCCAGTGTTTGTATGTCAGGGCTGAAACATTTGAATATGTTCGACTTCATATTTTTACCATTTTCTTTTACTTTACAAAACATTATAGTGATAACTACTTCAATCTAACAAACATTGCTTCACTGTTTGTACAGGCAGAATTGTGCCCAAATGAAGGTTGCCCTATCCGAATTCACAAGTACTGTCTCATTAAGAAGTATTCTCAGAGAACGGTAATACTTTAAACTTTATGAGGCCTTTTTATTGCCACTAGAGATTCTTTTTCTTCTCAATAAGTTACTTGTATGTATGATGCTATGATGTATCACTCTCAGGTCGAAAAGGTTTGCCCTGGTTGTAACAAGCCTTGGCCATATACAATTACGAAGGAAGAAATGGTTGACAATGAAGATGAATCAAACGAGCCGACAGAGAGCCAACCTGCAAAGGGACCTCAGAGGAAGAGGAGGAGGAACTCTCAATCCCTCACCCAGGATTCAAATAATGGTTCTTCGCAGACTACTAGATTGAGGAGATCTGTCCGTCTTGGCTAAATTGTTACGATCAACGCATCAAGAGCTTTTGGATATATGTTGTTAATGCAAAGTTTTTTTTTTTTTTTTTTTTTTTTGGGGGGGGGGGGGGGGGGGGGGGGGTTGGGGAGGGAGGGCGGGAAAGAGGGTAGGGCCGGACAGGGGAAGAACCGAAGAGGAAAGGGAAGAAGAATAGGGGGGGGAAGATAATGAGATGAAGATGGTTAGTTGTCTAGTATAGGATCAAGAATTTCTAGGATAAGTAGGATTGGGAGTTGTTGCCTTTCAATTTTCATGCAATGTACTAATTGATCTATCCAATCCAATTGGCGGTATGGATATAAAAAAATTAGTTTTTGGGTGTTGCAATGCTTTCGGAACATTGTACTCTACTGCTCTTAACTACATTATCTACAAAATCTTCAATTTTTTTTCATGGAAAATTCCTACTTAGGTCGTAAACAAATGGAAGTTTAAGTGACTTTTTTTTAATTTACTTTATTTCTTTCTCAAAGAAGATTACAAAATACCATTAGCTAAGCCAAAAGGCAAAAGTAATGTCGAGCTAACCTAATTGATTGGTTGCAATCTTTACTCAAACCGGTTGGTTCATGTGTCGTAGCCACAACAACATGAGCTAGTTGCACAACGACCCTTGGCCAAAGGCCAATATGCTTGCATTACATTCGTGGCAGGAATCGGGTTACACGCAAGCATTACAAAACATCCTAGAAGTCCAAAGAATGAAGTTGTTGGACATTGAGGTTGTTGATCAAGTGAATACCAATGGTCTTGAAAATACTGTTGAGCACAAAAACATTATAATTTGTTAAACTTTTTGCACACTATATGTTTTACTACAAAAAACACTACAATACTATGGTAAGATGAGGTCAAGGTGAATCCTAATAAGGGTAATACTCTATATCTCCAAATTGACATGAACGAAAAAAGATTTAACAAGAAGGAGGTTTATTCAACGAGGAAAGAAGAAATAAATAAGCAACATAAAAAAACCGGTAAGGTGAGAAAACAAAAGAACCGAAATAAACATGTTGTTTCGTGACCCCATCCTAAGAAGAATGACTTGTATTGAAAAACAATAGTCTCTTACTTCACAGCGAAACAAAAATTGACGGACATATAGAGTTTGATCGAGCGTTATTTATAGTAGAGACCCATGGGATTATACTTGGACTAAAATGGGTCGAGGCTCTGAGGGGGAATCATGTGTAATCATTTATGAGGAAATCTACAGATAAACTTGTTGATTTCTTTTTTATACCTTAAATAATATTTTTGCTTATTTTACTAAGAACCTAAAAGGCACATAAATATTTTCTTTTATAGAAAAAAATAAAATCAAGTTGACAATGGGCTAAGCCCAAGAATTAAAAAAAAGCCTATTTAAATGGACCGTGTTAAACGAACACCTAAGTCAAAATTTATAAGCTAATAAAAAAACATGTGTCCAACGACCCGTTCAAAAAAACTACCCAAAATTCATTTTCCCTCGCAATCAAAGTACTTGATTAAAGTATGATAACGCCATTGCAAGAGGTGACACACAATGCAGAGTGGTACAACGGAAGGATGAAAGATGGGGAAACGGGGGAAGAGGAAGAGGGAGGGGAAACGTAAAGGAAACAATATAATTTCTTAAAAAGGTTAGCAAAAACAAGAAAATCTATAAAATATAATTTATATGGTAAGAAAAAAAGTTAAAATAAATCACAAAAAATAAACAACAACTAAAAAAAATCGACTGGTTATCTAAAGAAAGAATAGATGGACAAAACAAATTAAGAAACCAAAAATAGAACACAAATCATGTTTAGGATACAAGGATCTAAGTATAGTAAAGACTTTAAAAAAAAGAAAACATCAAATACTTACAATCAACTGATTATCGGCAAAGACAAAGTGCATGTTTTGAGGTTTTCTTTGTGTATTTTGGTTATATCTCTAAACTAGGCAGCTAAATAGAAACCTTACATTATTATGCACTTGTTTTAAGTTGCTAACGCTGTAGTTAAGTCACAAAAATTTCCGAACACTTTATCTAAGATTACATGAAATTTCCTCACTAAAGAAAACATTCCGATTCTAAAATTAAGTTTCAGAAGAAACATTAAATCACCGATTTTAAAATTATCCATTTCGAAAAATTTCTAAAGAGTTTTCGAGTATTTGAGTTTTCAAAACGGAGAAATTGTAGGTCCTAGGAAATTTGTGTGCTTCGTAGGTCCAAGTTCCCAAATCCCAACTCCTAATTCAAAACTGCGTCTCATTGTTGGACGAGTAGGAACTAGTAAGTAACCCTGTTGGGGGTCGTCGAAACAGCGCAGTAATAAAGTGTCGTAAAAAAAGCGTCAAAAATGATTATTCCAGTGCGTTGCTTCACCTGCGGCAAGGTAGTCCTCTTCTCTTCTCTTAGGGTTTTGATAGCTGTCCAATTTTTGCTTAATTTTGATTTAGGGGAATAAAGTACTTTAAGAGCTTAATTTAGGATACGCGTTAAGCAAGGGCCTCTGCAGAACAATATTTGAGGATATTGTTAAGTGATACCGAAGGTAGTTTCGTCATACATTTGCATGTTGTATTTCTTTTAATTATTTTTATAAGGGTTGATGAAATATGTGCTTTTCAAATGGGGTTTTTGTAATTTAATGAGGGTTTGTTCCGCATAATGAATTCTATGGTTTACAGGTTTGTATGAGATGTGGTGAGAAAGAACAAGCTTTGTGTGATCTTGAGAATTTTTGGGTTATGTGATATCAATTGGATAGTTTGAGTAACTGTTGGTTTCGTTCGGATTTTGCGATGCAACCTGAGGTACGTCTTTGAGCAATCAATTTTTTCAAGGGTTTTGATGAAATATTGTGCTTTTCAAAGGGGGTTATTGTATTTTACTGGCTTTTGTTCTGCATGATGAATTCTATGGTTATGAGGTTCTGTAGTTATGTTTGAGTTTGAGTAAGAGCATAACTTTTGTTTGTTGTGCTTCAATTTTTTTGGGTTATTGAAATCAATTGAATAGTTTGAGTAATGTTGTTGGTTTCAATTTAGGTTGTGCAATGCAATCTGAGTGTAGCTTCTTTGAACAATCAAATGTTAGAAAATATGGTTTGTTAGGAATTTATAACGAGGGAAACGGATATAAACCATTCCAAGGCACGAAATCTACGCTTTCCTATTAGTTTAAATTCACCCCGCTAGGATCAATGGGTGCCAAGAAATGACTATAAGATAAAATGGATTTGTAATTCAATTCTTGGTCACTCGAAGTGAGTTCTAAAGGATTTTGTGTTTTATTTTTGTGTTTTACACTATGAAAATTAGCTACATATTCATAGGGCAAACAAGTGTTTAGGGGAGAGGAAAATTTTGAATTTTCTTTTCCACTCATCACAAGTGAACTACAATGGCCTATTATAGTCTATAGCCATCAACAAGGATGCATGAGTTAAAAGGAGTGTTAAAACACAATTGAAGAAATAATAAAACCTTAGTTTAATTAGCAGTTAATGAAGATTAAACCTCATGTAACTTAACAAATGAGATATCAAAAATTAATGCTAAATCCATGACTAGTAACATTCTTTCTAACCAGGCAAGAGCATATGAGAAGCACAAGGTATCCAATGATCAAAATATGCTATTTTCATTGCCTTGTTATTTAAGTCCATTCATTGTATGACTTAAAAATAGGTAAGATGGAATCAATCTTTTATAAATATAATTCAATTTATGCATAAATATGATGTTTTATGAATAATTTGTGCAAGTATTAGCAATTTATACTATAAATGGTAAGAAGATTATGGAAGATTTATTACATAAATGGACTTAAGTGAACAAGACAGGAAACTTTTGTTCATTAGATATCTTGTGTTTCTTGGTGCTCTTGGCTGGGTATGAGAGATGTTACTAGTTATTGATTTAGCATTAACCTGATTATAAGTGTAGTTAAGTTACATGCTATCAAATCATTTTTAATGAGTTCTTCAATGGTGTTTTAATACTCCTTATAGAAATTGCATTCGTGGTTGATGGCTATAAATAGGCCACATAGTTTCACTGTGTGATTAGATCAGAAAATTTTCTTTCTAAACACTTGCTTGCTCTTTGAATATTAGCTAATTTCATAGGTGTAAAATACAAAACAAAACACAAGTCCTTTAAAAATTCACTTCAATTGATCATAGAGTTGAATACAACTCCGTTTTATTCATTTAGTCATTTTGTTAAACACGGTGATCTAGTGGGGAAAAATTAAACTAACAGGAAATCATAGATTTCATGTCTTGTGTTGTTTATCGTTTTTCCAAGTTGTAATTTCTAACATGGTTTTAGTGAAAGAAACTTAGATCTAGCTGCTAGATTGGAGTTGAGTCTAGAAAATCAGGATAGAGCTGAAATGTGTCAATTGTCGAGGAAAAAATGTGTAGTAGAATAAGTGAAATTCAAAGCTGGAAAGTTAGGACTTCCTTCAGTTCATGTACTTCGTTGGCCTGTGTCTTCTTTTATTTATTTTTTACCCTGCTTGCATTTTTCATTTTGGTTGACAACAATAGTGATTTGGAAGCTGGCCATCAATGACGGTTGGTAAAGAACGAATGTGATGTGAATTTTATTGGGTTGGTCACTAGCTAGGGCCTTCTAGGCATGAACTCAACCTCTTAGGTATCAGCCTTGGCACTTAGGTTTGTTAGTGATATGTTTGGTGCTTATGATGCACCTTTCTTCCTTGTTGGTCTTTCTTTG
>PYUH01000120.1:5642625-5670376 GCA_016808085.1 Suaeda aralocaspica | reverse complement strand
CAGATATAAAGCGGATTTCAAACATGTATCAATACTCAATTACCACTCCTATCAAGGTTCATACATAAAACATAAGTTTAGATGTCAAAAACAACACAAAATTTAACTTTCAACATAAGTTTAGAATTTTTTAATTTGTTGTTTTGTCTAGCTTTGTAAAATTTAAATATTGTAATTATATTAGTTAAATTTAATTTGTCAAAAACAAAATAGTAAGTGAACAAATAGGAATATTACAGTAAAGATATTACGGTAGATATCATAAAATATTTTATAATTATTGCGATAAAAGTTTAAAAGAATTATATGTATATATTGGTGATAGTTGGCTTCAAATATATAATGTTTATACTTCATAATCTTGTAGCAATGCTTGTATCATTAACAGAGAATATAATGTATGTTTAATTTATTTGTTGATAAAAAATATTGAATAGAAGGTTTACACCTGAACTTATGATTGAAAAAGTCCAACATCATATTCAATAGATAAAATGAACACGGCATAACATAACAAATATATATATATTATTATAATCACATAAACATAATCACGACAGCATGCATCTCCACCATTTGTTATGATAGGCTTGTGTGAATCAATCAAAACCTCTTATGGGTACCATCTCATGCCTCTCCACCATCTTGATATTAAAGAGATAAAATGAACATTAAACGGTCTTTTAATTAGATTTTAATGAGCTATTCCTTTAGGCATGCATAATATTATATAGTTTTGTGGAAGAATATAGAATAATAACTATAGCTTAGTTGGTAAATCATGAGTCTTATACGTCAAGGGTCATGAGTTCAATTCTTATTAAACACATTTTTACAATTGCAATTCAATTTGAGATTGAGGGGGGGGGCACGTGGCGGATTGCGATTCTCCGCCTTACGTTTTAATATTTAGTAGTGATTATTTAAAAGGCCAGTGACCATTAATCAACTTATTTCCACTACTCTTTTCTGAACAAATGAAATTTCACTAAATGGAAAAGACTTTGGAAATAAAAGTCCTTTCAAATATAGAATGCTTGGATGGATTTTTTTAAACTCAATTTTACCAATGGGTATTGTGCTTAGCCTTAAGATTCCTGCTTTCAACTCAACTTGTGTTAGATGTACAATGTTTAATGAAACACACTTACCTATTTAGAGAATGTTTAATACTCATAAATTTGGAATATGATATTTGAAAATCTGACTATACAAGATGACCTAAAACTAATGACTTTGGGATAGTGATTGAAATGACTGGATTGATTATAATTTGTCTCAAAGAAACAATGGCAAATGATTCTCTGATTGCTTGTTGGAATATTTGGAAAATGAGAAATATGGTAGTATTTGAAAGAAAAAAATGATTAATTTCACTTCACTATGACTATCATGCTACCAATATCATCTTTAGCTAATCTTATCAAACCGATCATTGAGGAGCACCTGAAACGATGGACTGTTCCACACAGTGTTCCTCAAAACTCAACATTGATGGTTCGTGGAGAGGTTACCTCCTCTGCATGAGGTGGAGGCGTTTATAAGGTGTGAGATGGAGGTTGGCCGGGTTGTAGGCTTTCTGTTTCCTTTAAAGCCACTAATCCTGTGGCTGCTGAGTTAACATCATTGATAATTGGACTAAACTTGCTCAGAGTTACAATATTAAGCTACATGTTAAAACAGAGCTAGGTTATTGTGAAGACACCGATATGTTATGCACCTCCCTTTGTATTGTGTTACTATGTTTCTAGAGCATATTGTATGAACTATACTAATTTGTATTGGGTTTGCACCCTTTTGTGATTTCAACAGAAATGTTTGAAAATCATTGTGTGCAATCAACTTATTATTAGTCTCATCTCTCGATCGCAGAGGGAGATGGAGTACTTATTATTTAATAATATGTTCTTCGTTATGTGTAAAAAAAAAAAAAGAGAAGAGAGTGTTGAGCATTCGATGTGAAGGGGAAATGAAAAGGCGTGTATAGGAGGCTAACCTAACTGATAGTTTGTGGCGCGTATTACGCGCAAATGATACCTTCCGTTCCTAATTATTTGATATGTTTGACTTGCACATATGACAATGCACTTGTTTGACCTTAAAATTTTTTGTTGTTGGATATATATATGTAAAAATTATAATAATTGGATATTAATAATGTACTCATTAAAACGAATCAACAAGGCCCCCATATGACTATATTATGTTTTATATATTGTTCGTAATTTAAAAGATTCTTCAACTATGAATAGTATAAGTTTCAAATGTATCAAACATTTAGGAACGGAGGGAGTAATATTTCTTGTTCACGTGTACACGTGGACCAATTGGGCCGAAGAACTATTCTTTGATATTCTCTTCCGTCCTACATTATCAATTAATTCTTCACCAAAATTAGGGTTTATAATAAAACCTTCCAAAAAAATCAAAAATGCCAGAATTAAGCTGGAAACACCACACTCTAATTCAATCACTCCTGTCTCGTGGCCCTCTCAAATACGACGAATTCCAAAGAGAAGCTCCCCGCAAGCCATAAGGCGAGCATGACTAACCGGAGAGAAGACTGTTTCACGAAGAAGCGCGAACGGGGCCACCTCAGGGTCCCGCCCGTTGACGGGCCCCAGGGAGCAGGTCCGCGTAAGGCGGCGCCGCGGGTAGACCGGCATGAGGCCAGGCGGCAGCCGCGAGAGCGGGTATGTCTGGGAAAGCCATTTTACTGGAAGAAACCAGGTTCTTATTTCAATTTCAATTCTTAATCCCCCCCCCCCCTTTTTTTATAAAATTACCAAAACATATTCTCGTTAAAACCCCTATTTTTACTGTTAATTTTTTTTTTTGAGTGGTGCGGAAAATGAATGTTGTTTATGATTATTTATTGAGATAACAAAGCGTATCGTATGGATCAAAGAGTGGAGGAGGCATGCTGTATGGTGCGATGAGACGAGGAAAACGACCGCTTCGCGCTATGAAAAATTCCGGGTAAAGGGATGTGCAAAGGGTGGTATTCAATGGTATAATCGGATATTGAAGACACGCCGAGGAAGCAGACCTAAGTGCGTTAATATTTTGATGATGGAAATGACCCTCTAACTTTGGGTCAAGGAAGAGGGAGGTACTATGTTCCTGCAGCAAAATTGCACCCCACGAGTGAGCGAAAGGGATAAGAAGCCAAGCATGGGGTTAACAGAAGAGACCTATAATTTTTTTTAATGCAATTGTTGGTTATTAAATGGAATTTGTAAGATTAATTGAATTTTGTGGGGTTGTGAGATTGATTGATGTTGTCTATTTAGTGTAATGATTATTGAAATTGACTGCTAAACATTAGTCGAGGGAGAAAGCTACTACAATACACTTGGTGTGCACCGACTGTTATTAGCCAAGGCGAAAATTGCTAAGGTGAATTTTTAAAGGCCTAAAATCTTAATGTGGTGTAGGTGAACGGAGTGAAGGACTGTTTAACAAAACCAATGGAGAGGATAACATTTGGTGTCTATGTCGTGTTGATGTGTAGCATCTGCACACGAATGTCGACACACAAATGAACTATAATCGTCTGAAGTCGATTTTTGTTTTCTTGAGTTAAGCTGAATAATATGATGTTTTCAGTTCAAACTTGTATGGTATTCAAAATTAATTCATATAGTGTAGGGGACGGGATTATCAGATGCAGTGATAGAGCGTGAATTGGTAGTCAGTTATGATGGAACTTACAACGTGGTTTGCGTTTTTGCTGATGGTATCTATGTACACGCTGTGTGAGCTGAACCGTTGTGGTTGATAGCTGGGTTGGCTATGTGTGTATGCTTGATGTAGACCGTTTGTTTTGCTGTTGTGAGATTTTGGTTGTCTTGTTGGCGCAGGCCAAGAGTGGACATTTGGATTTTGGGTGGTTGCGATGAGTATGGGCATATCGTGGTTAATTACTTATAGAGCCTTACAAATCTTGGTCTCTTGCTTACTTTACACCTATTATGTCGATTGACAGCTTAGAAGCAATTGGACACAGATGTGGAGGCCCCCCCGCCCCCCCCCCACCCCCCCCGACGCAGGGGTTGCATCAAGTATCAATCGCTGCCTCCCTTACACGATTGGCCGTCAGGTCTGTCACTTTTCTGGTCGGATAACATCTGTGACATAGTGAGGAGGGTCTGAATTGCGGATAAGTGGACTATATGAGATCATTTTAAATTAAACTTATTTTACTGCAAGTTAGTTCATCGATACCTGAACTTTAACCGGTCCCATTCCCTATTTCAGAGTGGGTGCTGGCAGTAAGTGTGATGTATGAAGTGTAAAACGAGCGAAGTACTGTTTATCGGGCCAGGACAGATGAGACCTTTTAGGATGCAACAGGACAATATGTGCAAAGGGAAATTGAACGAGATAGAGTGGGACCCGCGCTAGATGAGTCAGCAGCAAAGAGATGATTGTTAGCACGTCCAAATATGATTGTAAAACCCGTCGGGGAACCAGTGTGTAATTTGCCTAAGTAAAGACGTGAGTTCAGAAGAAAGGGCACGTTGTTCAGAGTGTGGGAAAAAATCAACAGTAAAAACTGAAACTCGTTTTGAGTAACTCACTAGCTTTAATCTATTATATTTCTTCATAGAAGAAAGGCTTAGGATTCCGGGCAAGGTTTTACTTTTGGTGGCCTATTGGTGTAAGAATTTTCAACATTTGTAGAATTAGCAATTTTATTGGTGCGTGCGAGTATGCTTGAGTTGGGTACCATCAGGAAAAGGAAGTGACCGAAATCGGGGGTTTAATCTGTGTGGAATACACAACATCCGTAGTCGACGGGAAAGTATTTATTGTATAGACTCACGACGAGGTCCCCGTTACGTCACTGCAAGAAATCTACGGACATAAAATATACCGCTTGGCTGCTCAGTGCAGTAGATGGACTGATGGCACATACTGTTTTGTTGCATAGTAAAAGGAGACGAGGGGATTGAACAATGTGCGGTATAAAATCAACCCAAGTCCGGTATAACAGGACACCCTCGTGTGATCTCTCTTGTGCCTGCTGCACTTTGAGGAATTTCTCTATGTCCCAAAAAGAAAAGGCATCTTAGAAAGCGTGCTGTTCGTGGAGGACGGCTATAGAATCGGATGATAAAATAGGGACTTGGTATTAGATCATTCTTGAAATAACGAAATTTGGGTTTCGTCAATATGAAATCCCTTCATGTTTGAGGTCTGCAATGAGGCTGGATTAAAGGCGAGTTGTTTTGAATACCTAAGTATCATGTTGTCCTCTGCGAGGGTAGAGTCGATTTGTGACAAGATGTGGAGGAGAGCTAAAGAGATTTTAGCCGCCTGTTGGTAAAAGGCTCATTCAATGCGTAGTGCAAAAGGGGGGAGCTGAATCGGGATGTGATAACCGGAGGGGCGTACAGCGCCAAAGGAAAACGCTATTCAGAAGTAATTTCGGCTAACAAGTAGCACCGACATAGCTGGGAGACATGACGAAGGAGCGGAGCAGAGGAAGTAGGCCAGACCAAATGAACGAGAGAAACCAACGGGGGGTGAAGAGACAGGAAGGGGCATGGTATAGGTGTGTTATGGGCCGTGAATCGCTAGAGGGGATGAGGATGAAGCTGCTCGGGTCGATACAGGAATGAATAGTTCGGACCCCCTGTATTACAGCAATAGCTTGGACTAGAAGTTATTTACTACTATCTCTTCGTGCCAGCGTGATCACTTGAGTAATCTAGTCTACCACCTGATCTTATAATTCATGCACAAGCTATTGTTGCATGACGCGTGTATTGTTATGTCAGGCTGAAACATTGAATATGTTCGATTCATATTTTACCATTTCTTTTACTTACAAAAAATTATAGTGATAACTACTGTCAATCTAACAAACATGCTTCACTGTTTCGTACAGGCAGATTGTGCCCAAATGAAGGTTGCCCTATCCGAATTCACAGTACGGTCTCATTAAGAAGTATTCTCAGGAACGGTAATCTTTACTTATGAGGCCTTTTATTGCCACTAGAGTTCTTTTTCTTCTCAATAAGTTACTTGTATGTATGATGCTATGATGTATCACTCTCAGGTCGAAAAGGTTTGCCCTGGTTGTCACAAGCCTTGGCCATATACAATACGAAGAAGCAGAGAAATGGGTGACAATGAAGATGAATCAAACGAGCCGACAGAGAGCCCACCTGCCAAGGGACCTCAGAGGAAGAGGAGGAGGAACTCTCAATCCCTCACCCAGGATTCAAATAATGGTTCTTCGCAGACTACTAGTGAGGAGATCTGTCCGTCTTGGCTAAATGTTACGATCAACGCATCAAGGAGCTTTTGGATATATGTCGTTAAGCCAAAGTTTTTTTTTTTTTTTTTTTTTTTTTTGGGTGCGCCTGTGTAAATATGTTAGTCTGCAGGTTCAGAGATTATGTCACTGTCATAATTAATATGGGTTGTAGCTAATTTCGATGAAGATTGTAATTTTTTAGTAGCTTCATCAAGGCAAGAATTTCTAGGATAAGTAGGATTGTGAGTTTGTTGCCTTTCAATTTTCCATGCAATGTACTAATTGATCTATCCAATCCAATTGGCGGTATGGATATAAAAAATTAGTTTTTGGTTTGTTGCAATGCTTTCGGAACATTGTACTCTACTGCTCTTAACTACATTATCTACACAAAATCTTCAAATTTTTTTTCATGGAAAATTCCTACTTAGGTCGTAAACAAATGGAAGTTTAAGTGACTTTTTTTTAATTTACTTTATTTCTTTCTCAAAGAAGATTACAAACTACCATTAGCTAAGCCAAAAGGCAAAAGTAATGTCGAGCTAACATAATTGATGGTTGCAATCTTTTACTCAAACCGGTTGGTTCATGTGTCGTAGCCACAACAACATGAGCTAGTTGCACAACGACCCTTGGCCAAAGGCCAATATGCTTGCATTATCATTTCTTGGCAGGCATCCGGGTTACACGCAGGACTTACAAAACATCCTAGAAGTTTCCAAAGAATTGAAGTTGTTGGACATTGAGGTTGTTGATCAAGTGAACTCAATGGTCTTGCTAAAATACCTGTTGAGCACAACAAACATTATAATTTGTTAAACTTTTTGCACACTATATGTTTTACTACAAAAACACTACACTACTATGGTAAGATTGAGGTCAAGGTGAATCCTAAATAAGGGTAATACTCTATATCTCCAAATTGACATGAACGAACCATGATTTTAACAAGAATGAGGTTATTTCAACGAGTAAAGAAGTAAATACATGTTAAGCAACATTTAAAAAATACCTGTAAGGTTGATGAAAACTAAAAGAACCGATAATAACAGTGTTTTTCGTGACCCCATCCTAAGAAGAATGACTTGTATTGAAAATTACAATGTCTTTTTTTTTTATCTTCCTTTTTTATCAGCGAAACTCAAAAATTGACGGACATATAGAGTTTGATCGAGCGTATTTTATAGTAGAGACCCATGGGATTATACTTGGACTAAAATGGGTCGAGGCTCTGAGGGGGAATCATGTGTAATCATTTATAGGAAATCTACAGATAAACTTGTTGATTTCTTTTTATACCTTAAATAATATTTTTTGCTTATTTTACTAAGAACCTAAAAGGCACATAATATTTTCTTTTATAGAAAAAAATAAAATCAAAGTTGACAATGGGCTAAGCCCAAGAATTAAAAAAAAAGCCTATTTAAATGGACCGTGTTAAACGAACACCTAAGTCAAAATTATAAGCTAATAAAAAACATGTGTCCAAGACCCGTTCAAAAAACTACCCAAAATTCATTTTCCCTCGCAATCAAAGCTACTTGTATTAAAGTGTCCCAAGCTAGGTAGCACGGAAACGGCTAGAGTTTCCGAAATGAGGAAGCGCGAAATCCAGAAAACAAGGAAACGGGGAAACGTAAAGGAACACATATAATTTCTTAAAAAGGTTAGCAAAAACAAGAAAATCTATAAACATATAATTTTATATGGTATTACAGGTTTGAAAATAAATCCTGATTAAAATATTAATCACATTCCAACAACTAATTTATCAGCACTCATATCGACCTTGGTAATACTAAAAGAATAGAAGAGTGGACAAACAATAATTAAGAAACCAATAATAGTAACACAAATCATGTTTAGGATACAAGGATCTAAGTATAGTAAAGACTTTAAAAAAAAGAAACATCAAATACTTACAATCAACGATTATCGGCAAAGACAAAGTGCATGTTTTGAGTGTTTCATATTTGTATTTTTGGTTATATCTCTAAACTATGGCATGCTAAATAGAACCTTACATTATTTATGCACTTGTTTTAAGTTGCTAACGCTTGTAGTTAAGTCACAAAATTTCCGAAACACTTTATCTAAGATTACATGAAATTTCCTCACTAAAGAAACATTTCCGATTCTAAAATTAAGTTTCAGAAGAAACATTAAATCACCGATTTTAAAATTATCCATTTCGAAAACATTTCTAAAGAGTTTTTGAGTATTTGAGTTTTCAAAACGGAGAAATTGTAGGTCCTAGAAATTTGTGTGCTTCGTAGGTCCAAGTTCCCAAATCCCAACTCCTAATTCAAAACTGCGTCTCATTGTTGGACGAGTAGGAACTAGTAAGTAACCCTGTTTCGTGGTGTCGTCGAAACAGCGCAGTAATAAAGTGTCGTAAAAAAAGCGTCAAACATGATTATTCCAGTGCGTTGCTTCACCTGCGGCAAGGTAGTCCTCTTCTCTCTCTCTTAGGGTTTTGATAGCTGTCCAATTTTTGCTTAATTTTGATTTAGGGTTTTGTTAAACCCTAATTTGATTTTTAGGTTTTACTTTTTATTAATTTTGGTTTTCGACGTTTTCAGGTCATCGGAAACAAATGGGATACTTACCTTGACCTTCTTCAAGCTGATTACACTGAAGGGTATTTTTGTTTTTCGTCATTATCATCTTTTTGCCATGTTGTTATTTCTTTTATTATTTATTTTTAAATTTTAAGGGTTTTGATGAAATTATGTGCTTTTTTCAAATGGGGTTTTGTAATTTAATGAGGGTTTTGTTCCGCATAATGAATTCTATGGTTTACAGGTTTTGTAATGATGTTTATGTGTGAGAAAGAACATAGCTTTTTGTTTGTTATGCTTGAGAATTTTTTGGGTTATTTGAATATCAATTGGATAGTTTGAGTAACTGTTTGGTTTCGTTTCGGATTTTGCGATGCAACCTGAGTATACCGTCTTTGAGCAATCAATTTTTTCAAGGGTTTTGATGAAATTATGTGCTTTTCAAATGGGGTTATTGTATTTTACTGGCTTTTTGTTCTGCATGATGAATTCTATGGTTATGAGGTTCTGTAGTTATGTTTGAGTTTGAGTAAGAGCATAACTTTTTGTTTGTTGTGCTTCAATTTTTTTTGGGTTATTTGAATATCAATTGAATAGTTTGAGTAATTGTTTGGTTTCAATTTAGGTTGTGCAATGCAATCTGAGTGTAGCTTCTTTGAACAATCAAATTGTAGAAATATGGTTTGTTAGGAATTTATAACGAGGGAAAACGGATAAACATTCCAAGGCACGAAATCTACGCTTTCCTATTAGTTTAAATTCACCCCGCTAGGATCACTGGGTTGCCAAGAAATGACTAATAAGATAAAATGGATTTGTAATTCACTTCTATGGTCAATCGAAGTGAGTTCTAAAGGATTTTGTGTTTTATTTTTGTGTTTTACACTATGAAAATTAGCTACATATTCATAGGGCAAACAAGTGTTTAGGGGAAAGGAAAATTTTGAATTTTCTTTTCCACTCATCACAAGTGAACTATAATGGCCTATCTATAGTCTATAGCCATCACCAAGGATGCAATGAGTTACAAAGGAGTGTTAAAACACAATTGAAGAATTAATAAAACCTTAGTTTAATTAGCATGTTAATGAAGATTAAACCTCATGTAACTTAACAAATAGAATATCAAAATTAATGCTAAATCCATGACTAGTAACATTCTTTCTAACCAGGCAAGAGCATATGAGAGCACAAGGTATCCAATGATCAAAATATGCTATCTTTTCATTGCCTTGTTCATTTAAGTCCATTCATGTATGTATATACTAAGTAGGAATTCAATCTTTATAATAATTCAATTTATGCATAAATATGATGTTTTATGAATAATTTTGTGCAAGTTGTTAGCAATTTATACTATAAATGGTAAGAAGATTATTGGAAGATTTATACATAAATGGACTTAAGTGAACAAGACAGTGAAACTTTTGTTCATTAGATATCTTGTGTTCTTGGGTGCTCTTGGCTGGTTATGAGAGATGTTACTAGTTATTGATTTAGCATTAACCTTGATGATTAAGTGTAGTAAGTTACATGCTAATTCAAATCATATTTTAATGAGTTCTTCAATGGTGTTTTAATACTCCTTTATGATTAATTGCATTCGTGGTTGATGGCTATAAATAGGCCACATAGTTCACTTGTGATGATTAGATCAGAAAATTTTCTTCTCTAAACACTTGCTTGCTCTTTGAATATCTAGCTAAATTTCATAGAGTGTAAAATACAAAACAAAACACAAAGTCCTTTAAAAATTCACTTCAATTGATCATAGAGTTGAATTACAACTCCGTTTTATCTCATTAGTCATTTTGTTATAACACGGTGATCCTAGTGGGGAAAAATTAAACTAACAGGAAATCATAGATTTCATGTCTTGTGTTGTTTATCTGTTTTCCCAAGTTGTAATTTCCTAACATGGTTTTAGTGAAAGAAACTTAGATCTAGCTGCTAGATTGGAGTTGAGTCTAGAAACTCAAGGATAGAAGCTGAATGTGTCAATTGTCGAGGAATAAAATGTGTAGTAGAATAAGTGAAATTCAAAGCTGGAAAGTTAGGACTTCCTTCAGTTTCATGTACTTCGTTGGCCTGTGTCTTCATTTTATTTATTTTTTTACCCTGCTTGCATTTTCTCATTTTGGTTGACAACAATAGTGATTTGGAAGCTGGCCATCAATGGACGGTGTAAAGAACGAATGGTGATGTGAATTTTATTGGGTTGGCTCACCTTAGCTAGGGCCTTCTAGGCATGAACTCAACCTCTTAGGTATCAGCCTTGGCACTTAGGTTTTGTTAGTGATATGTTTTGGTGCTTATGATTGCACCTTTCTCTGTCTCTTTTTGTGTGTTTCCATGCGTGTGTCAAGAGACCTAGTTTTAAGATGTGATTGTTGATATAACACTTGTCTTGTGAAAGTTAAGTCAGTCTGCCGCTATTGTATCTTTAACGAGTAATTTATTAACTTTTAAAAAGGATGCCATGAATGAACTATCTTAATCTTGTACGCCTCTCGTGGGTCTTGTGCAGAATGGGGTGCCAAGCAAAACATCTATAAAAGCCAAAAATAACCAAAGGTGTGTGCCTAAGGCACTTCTTGTGGCGTCCGAGTCCACCTTGTGCCTTAAGCTTGCTAGTTGTTACTTAAAAGTAAAACAACTATAGGTTGAGCCTACAGATGTTCTGTGTGTGTCTTTGTCTTGGAGAGAGGGTAGGATTTCAAGATGCGGTTTTTGATATATGCTTCATGAGGTTTTGTGGGTTTAACAACTTGGGTTGAACTTCAGTTTAGCTTTGTTCAAGTCTTGTGTGATAGAAAGTGCTTGGAGAGGCTGAGTTTATTTTCCTTTCTTTCTTTTTTAACAAAATGAGGGCAGTTCAAATTCAAATAGCAAAGTAGAGGTCCATCTTGATTTTTGGATCCCTGATTTTCTTGTATTGGACTCTGAGTAACACTTTTTGATGAACGTGTTTTACTGACATAAAATGCTTTTGCACAGGGACGCTCTTGATGCATTGGGACTGGTCCGCTATTGTTGCAGGAGGATGTTAATGACTCATGTTGACTTGATAGAGAAGCTCTTAAACTACAACAGTAAGTCCCTCCATTTGTCTTTTTCCTTTCTCATTCGTCCACTGTTATACTTGCGCTCGTAGTTTTACCATCCCTGCATCTGCATAGTGAGTTTTATAGTACAAAAGGCATCCTCGTTGATTTAACTCTTTCCTCCTCTTCCCTTGCATCTTTTGCTTCCACTTTTCTATATTAGTAGCATCCAATACATTATTTGGGTGTTTGTGATCTTCTCCAATAATAGTTTGTATAGGGGGGATGACAATGCTGAAAATTTGATCTATGACCCTGCCTACTTTTAGAATAACGGCTGTCTACGCATTATTAGTTATGAGTTATGGATAATTATCTAGTGGTTTGTATTCTTAGAGCATTAGACACTGTCATTCTTTGTCTAATTCCATCTTCGTTAGTGATTTTTTATTGCCATGTTTTACAAGTCTGGTCATCTAATTCTATATTCTCTCATTGGGTTGTACGGTTGATGCAATTCTTATTATAATAGACAGTTTGACGTGATGCTTGTTTCAGATAAGGTTTTAGTCTGCTGTCATGCACTTGTTTGAACTTTAAGCAAACTCCCTTTCATGCAACCTTCTCCGGTTCTACCCCATTATTTAGGAAAATTGAAATATTTGTTCGAAAGCATTTTCATTTATCCATTATCTTGTTTTACATTATATAAATTATAATGTACGGAGTGTTTTGTTTTCAATTGAGAAGAAATCTTTACCCTTTTTTTTGAGGGGGGGTGGGGGTGGCGTTGGGTGAAGGATAAGTGTCCTTGTTAAAAATTGCTGGAGAAAAATAGCTAAATTTGAGGTAAGGGAGGACTGGAAATAGGATGAGGTGCGAACTGAGCTGAATTTTACTCATCATGGAGTTTTTTAAATGTAATCCTTTTCCTCCCACGGCACAACGCCATTTTTCTTAACACTCTGGTGGGTCTCTGGTTTTTCATGTACGGAATATTTGGTTAGAGCCTCAGAATTTGCGTTTCCGCTTCCTTTATCTGTTTGTCATTTGACTTGAATTGTTTGTTGCAGCTCTTGACAAGTCTGATACTAGCTGATGAAGCTTGGTGGAGACAGCAGAAGGATGTCCATCTTATGTTGAATAGCAAAAATTTAGAGATTTAGAAATTATGAACGTTGTAAGAAACTGGATTATGGGGATGCAACTAAGAACAATTGTGGGATGTGAACTGGTAAACAATTGTGGTCGGTTGTTATCAGGTACTATTACCCATGTACTAATTTAAATCAGCTTATGTCTCTTTGATTTTATTATGTTACTAATGTTTTACTTGACATGGCCAGCTAATGTGAGTATGACAAAGCAAGTATATACTAATGCTACTCTGTGTTGACAGTATTTTGTCAAATTTCTGTTTTGATTTTGGTTGGAAGTGTTCAATACGTAGTAGTTATGTTGTGGGGTGTGGGCTATTACCATTTCAATACACTTGCACTGGAGAGTAATACAGGAAACCTAACGCAGTGTTTAGCTTTCAGGCTTATTTTGGATCTTTCAATTAACATTCGCGTTACATTTGACAGATCCTGGTTAGTTATTTGGCGTGGACTGTAATGGTTAAGAAGCCAATATGACATGGTTACATCAGTACTGGATATGAGTAGACAAGGTTACATGAGTGTTGGACATGGAGGCAGTATTTGTGCAGAGGCGAGCTGGCCCAAAGAACTATTAGATTTTTTCCGACTTAAAAACTACTTATTTTGAGTTGAAAACATAACATCCCTAACTTAAATTTAAAATCAATTTAGTGACTTAACAATATGCAATGTGACATGATAAAAAGTGCAATTTGAAATATGTTTATTTTGATTTGAATAAGTATGTCATTGATTTGAAAACGTGTTTTACGAAATTATAAATTTGCCCTCTTTTAGGCCAGTTCACCTCTAGATATATATTTTCTCTTATATGAGAGGAAGTTGTTTTCGCTTGGAAGGACATAAACGACAATGACTTGAAGAAAGTATTTATTATTCATAATAAAATGGTACAGTACACTAGTACACTATTCTTCTTGGGGAACAATTAGCTGAAAGACATCAAACCTCTCTATCTTCATCAATCAAAAAATCATATCTCATAAATTGTTATCCTTTTAGTTTGGTACATTTAGTCATTTAGCCATTTGGTTAAATAAAAAATACCTCTTGTCCCAATTTTTTTGTATATGGAGTGCTATTTATTTATTTATTTTTTTTTTTTTCAGTTTTCAAAATATAAATTCAAATGTTCATATCTATAATTATATATATGAAAAAAAATTATATACTAACTCCTTTAATTAAATGCAACAATCTATTGTTCATGATTAGCGAGACATAATTTATACCATTTTTATTGCCCATTATGCATTTGTAAAAATTAATAAAATACAAATTAATACGAATCAAACGAAATTCAATATTACTATATTTATTCTTACATATATAGATCATGAAAAGGTATGGTGAATGAATAGTGTCAAATTGCCACTGTTGCATCTAATTTGAAATTGGTGTAGTACATTAAAAAACTATTCAACGAGACTAATCACAATATATCATGTTAGTATATTTTTTTTCTCTTAAGGATACAAAGTAAAAAGAGTCGTAAACTGAATATGAATATTATCCGGAAATCCAATGTAGCAATCAAATTGGGAAAAAAGTAGCAAATTAGCGGACTACTTTCTATGACCCTGAAAGCCCGGATTATATTTTTATACTTCCTCTAGTCTCAATTAGTTGCAACATACTTTTTCGGCACACATTTTAAAGAAGAGATTTGATGATATAAACGAGCAAATTAGTCAAAATAGTTTTGACACATGCAAAAGGTAATCTACCAGTCATCAATGTTAATATAATTTTGATAAATTCGCTCATATATGTTTTTAAAATTCTTTGTAATGTTAAAATGTATGTCGAAGTGAAATATAAAGCCAAGGAAGTATAGGTAAATGAGGAAAACGCCAAAAATCAAGGATGCTTTCTTCTAGATGTACGGTTAGGCCTCTTAGTCACTACTTATACAAAAATAAATATGCCTTCTAGAAAGCCACCACACTTGTGGGGTTTATAAACAATATCAAGTATATGACATGATTGGTCTCCCACACAATTCAAAAGGTCGGCCTATCTAAAAGCACAATTCCAACGGGCAAACCATACCCACCTTTTTTTGTCATTCATTTATATATATATATATATTTATTGTTAAAATTTTTCCTAAAGTTACACAAATTACACATTTTTATATCCTTATGAATTAAAAAATTTTCAAAATAAAAAAAGTAACCAAACTACATGTCACCTTTCATTTCCTTTTTGTTGTCTAAGGTTATCTTATTTAAGTTTCTTAATACATCATTCATACAAAAATAAATAAACCTACTACATTTACATGTCACAAAAGATATATTCCTCCTCTAATATCACTACTCCCATAAAAAAAAAACTCCATTGATGGATAAAAGAATTGGTTATCACAACAAGAATATGGTTTTAGATCTTTCTCCTTACTTTCTTTTGGAGGCCGCCGGCGATTCCGAAGGTGATCTTGATCATCATCATGATGTTATGGGATTGGATGATGGTCATGACAATGAGGATGATGCACAGTCATGTAGTTATGATGTATGGGATGATCACCATCATGTTATTACATCCCCTAACTATGAAGGGAATGAGACATGTAGGGTATCATTATCACCATCATATGTTACAACCACTAAGCATCATCATTATGATGTTGATCATGAGCATGGTGGTAAATTGTTCATAGAATCAAATGAAGGCATGAAGAAAAATAGTAAAAATGCATCATATTCATCAAGAGGTGATCATCATAAGTGCACATCAGAAATTATATCAACAGCAAATAGCAATACTTCAAGAAAATCACGTATTATTGTTTCTAATGAAGACAAAAAAATTAGTGAAAAAGAAAGAAATAGGTTGTTTTGGGAGTCATGTTTGGCTTCTTAATTAAACTCACTCTTTCATTCTTTCAATTCTTTTATTTTATTTTGTCTATAATCTATATACAAGCTTTAATTATTAAATCATTCTTTTTTTAAATTAAGAAGCTAATCAAGATGTTTTTTTTTCTTTGGTTCCATGATGAGGAATTTCCACCGCCGGTACGGTGTGGACTAATCTCCTAAGGAGTTTGCATCTAAAGTGAGTTGCATCTTTCTCCGACTGGTTAATTTTTTTTCTATTCCCAAAACTCGAACTAACCCAAAACCTTAGTTATAGAAGCGAGAGACCTTTAACCACTCATATCAATGTAACTCCATTTAAATGTAAATATAAAATTATGTTTGTTTTGTAGTTGTTCAATTCGAAATGATTGCATTGAGAAAATCCAAAAATACCCTCCTCACCAACCAAGAGCTACAAGCCATCCAATGCATAGTTGAGTAGAGTTGGTGCTTTTTGCTTACTAATGTCAACCGTGTTGAACAAAGTTGCTTAATTTTCGTGAAAATGATTTCTTATTTTAAGTGTGTCACTGTGTTGGATAGAAATTTGTATGTACTCTTCACATACAATAATGTAATGATAGCATAATTTTACTTTTTTTCCTTTACAATTCTTGTTGTTACCTTCACAATTTCACACTAGACCCTTTTCTTTTTCTTTTTTTTTTTTTTTATTTTGTTTACTTAAAAATTTTAATTTATATTATTTGATCATAGAATCCATGGATTACCTGTCTTTGAGTTTAATCATATTTTGAAAGTCTTAAAAATTAATACTTTTCTTAATCTTTGTGATTTTTGGATTAAAAATTTTCGGAACAAATTAAATTTAAGAATATTATATAGCTCTACACTGTTATACTGCTGACAAAATTAAGTTTAGGGATATTTTATGGCTTCGTGCTTAAACATGGGATGTCAGGAAATTCCTTGTTTGAGAAACAAGGTTTGTTTCTTAAATGATAAAAAATAGTTGTTTTGTATTTTTCTTATTAGTAAGAGGTTTATGTGCTGCAATATTTTACAAATAAAAAGTTTAAGTTATTTACAAAATGTCACTAGTTTTGTTTCTCAAGTTTATCCTTGTGAGAATCTCGGTGCACCTCAAGAATGCCCGGGTCATAACTATCAAATCACTTCATCATATGTCACAAATGTAGAGCATGAAGAATTTAATTTAAATTTGTATCAATTTTATTTACTCCCTCCGACTTTTATAATTGCTAGATTCACATCTTTACATCTCTCAAAATACAATATACAACCTTCGATTGAAGCCTCTTGAGAGGCTTTTCCGGGACCCGGACAATTTTCGCCCCATTTTTCACTGCATGCCATGAACCACCACATGACCCCCTAACGATTGGTTTCGACCGCCAAAAACCAGTTATAAATACTTGTTATTGTCCCTCTTTCGGCCTTTTCACCTCGAATCGCGTGGTTTGGGTTCGTAAAATAACCATGCGAGCACCCCGAATGGTTTTTTAATTTCCAACTTTTTTTCCAGAGATCTCGTAAACTAAAATAACAGTGGATTATAGCCTTCTATTGAATCCTCCCAAGGGACTTTTCCCGAGACCTAGAAAATTATTGCCCTTTTTTTTTCATTTCGAGCTATTGACCACCACGAGACCCCATCACGGTTTCGGCCCCCACAAACCTATTATCATCCCTCTATTGAGGATTTCTGAACAAGGAAGAACAACTATTTCAGTGACCTTATAAAACCATGTTATCGTCTCCCTTTAGGCCTTTTCACCCTAAATCGTCTAGTATGAGTTCATATATTAACCGTACGAACACCCCATATGATTTTTCTCAACTCTTTTTTCTGGGACCCTAGAAACTCAAAAAATAGTAGATTATATTTTTCAATTAAGGCCTTCCGAGGGGCTTTCTCTGGACCCAGACTATTTTCGCCATGTTTTTTACCACCACAAGACCCCTCATGATCGGTTTCGGCCCCCCAAAAGCCTGTTATCATACCTCTATTGAGGATTTTCGAATAAGGGGAAAAACAGTTAGGGATCTGATAAAAACTTGTTATCGTCCCTATTTAGGCCTTTTCACTCAAAATTGCCTTGTTTGGGTTCATATTTTAACAACAAGAGCGTCTTGGATGGATTTTCCAAAGCTCTGGAAACTAAAAAAACAGTGGATAATCTTCGATCAAGGCCTCCTAAGTGGCTTTACTGGGACCGGACAATTTTTACCCTGTTTTTTCAGCGCGTGCTATGGACCACTACAGGACCCCCCACGATCGGTTTTGGCCCCTAAAAACTTGTTACCATCCCCCTATTCAGGATTTTCGAAATGGGAAAAAACAATTATTTGAAGGACCTCATAAAAACCTATTATTGTCCCTCTTTAGGCCTTTTCACCCAAAATCGCCTGGTATTCGTTCATATTTTAATCATATGGGCACTTTTCCCACAATTTTTTTTTCTGGGACCCCGAAAACTGAAAATTTAGTGGATTTTCGGTCAGGTTTTTCCGAATTTCATAAAATCGGTTCCGATATTCAGATTTTCGGAACGGAAATTGAGACATCTGTGTCGAAAATTCGGAATCGAAATTTTTTGCACAACCCTAACAGTAACACCCCCAAATTCCCCACTTTTTAAAACTGATACTTGCTTGTAAACAAAAGGAACTTGAGCATGTTACCGCCACACCACAACTAATTATGAAAATTAGTTGTAACGCTAATGCTAAAAGGTACAACAACAATTTTGAAAACAACCATCAAAGTAAAACATAACAAAAGTCTTTTATTAATTTCTAAGTAAAACAATATCAGTCAAATTCTTTTAGAACATGGAACCATTAAGGTTATTACAAAAACAAAGTTTGAAAACAACTATCTTTAACTCAAATGTGATCTCTCATGAACACCCATCATCTCATGCATGCACACTTGAAAACCTATGTTTAGTCCTGATTGAAGCAAAATAAATAAAACAAAACAAAAACAAGGAAACTAATGTTTCAGCGAGATGCTAATTATGTACAAGTTAGCAAAAGCATAACAACATGAAGACATGACTCTAAACAAACAAGACAAAACAATTACCATGTAACATAAAGACTCTTGTTAACTTGACAACGTAGAACTTGTAAAACGACTTGCTCACTAACTTGCTTGTTTTATAACTTCCCTAATAATTTTCTTGTTCAAAGGATGTATGGGAAACATGAACGGGCTCTTTGGAAAGTCGGCCACCAGTGAAGTAGATTGATGTTTTTAAACAATCCGCTTTAACTAAAAGATAGCTAGTCTTTCGAAAAACGGTACATGGTCCGGTACATGGTCTCTATCTACCCCATATACAAACTAAAAACACTTACTTGACTGAACAGTGAAGCATTATCACACTCCACTATGGAAATACAACGTTAAGGCAATACATGTTTCCCCTGTATGGTAACCTGTTTTGGCTCCCAAAAACCTGTTATCATACCTCTATTGATGATTTCTGAACAAGGGAAAAACTTCCATTCCAGGACCTTATAAAAACATGTTATTGCCAATCTTGATGCCTTTTAACCCCAAATCACATGGTCCGGGCTCATATTTTTACCATACAAGCAACCCAGGTGGTTTTTCCCAACATTTTTTTAGGACCCCAAAAACTGAAAAAAAAAAAGTGGATTATAGCTTTCGATATTGATAAAGGCCTTCAAAGGTGCTTTCCCAGGACCTGGACAATTTTCGCTCTGTTATTTCACAGCATGCTATGGAAACCCCCCACGATCGGTTTTTCACTCCTCAAGAATCTGTTATCATCCTTCTATTGAGAATTTCAGAACAAGGGAAAAACAAAGGACTTTATAAAAACCTGTTAACATCCATATTTAGGCATTTTCACCCCAAATCGGATTGCCTGCTCTAGGTTCAAATTTTAACCATAAGAGCACCACGGATGGTTCTTCCGAAATTTTTTTCCAAGACCCCGAAAACTCAAAACAAATAATTATAGCTTTCGATTGAGCCCTTATAAGGGGCTTTTTTTAGGACCCGGGCAAATTTCGACCTATTTTTTCACCACGTACTATGGACCACCACAAGACCCCCCCCCCCCCCGTGGTGGTCCATAGTACGTGGTGACAAACCAAGGGCTAAGTTTGCCCGGTCTACAACGCCCCTTAATAAGGGCTCAATCGAAGCTAAATTATTTGGTTTGGGGGGGGGGGGGGGGGGGATTTTCGGGGATCTTGGCACAAAAAATTCGAAGAACATCCGTGGGTGCTCTATGGTTAAAATTTGAACCTAGAGCAGGCAATCACGATTTGGGTCGTGACATATGCCTACATATGGATGTTAACAGGGGTTGTAAGGGGCCGGTGGAGGGGTCCCTTGGGCATGAATTCCTCAATAGGAAGAGAGGAGAAGATGCTTGAGATCAAACCGAGCGTGAGGGGGGTGTCCAAACAGGCGGGGGAAAGACAGAGCGAAACAATTGGTCCCCAGGTCCTGTGGAAAGCACCAGGAGGGCAAGGCTGTCTCGTTCAATCATGCGCAAGTGCAAAGCCCCTTTTGTCTTTTGCTGGTTCAAGTCGCTTTTGGGGGGGGATCACATACACAAAAGGTTTTCTGGGCAAAAATCACCTGGGTTCCGTGTCGCCTTGTACCTGTTAAACAGGCGACTTAGAGACGCCATATCTATGGCTCTCAGGGGATGTTCGGGGTTACCACAGTGTGGCAGCACTAGACAGGGGGCAATAACTCAGGTTGTGTACTTAAGTTTTTCCTGGACTGGTGAAGTGTTTCTCCCTGGGTTTCAGAATTGCCTTCATCCACATTAAGGCTATCCGGATACGACAGTGCTGCGGTTGATGTAGCGATATGTTCTATTGCAGGCCTATGACAGGTGCTTTACCCCATACACTGGTGGAATTTCATTGTATGCAGTGTCGCCTATACTATCGTTCCCTTTCTCACCTGACACTTGGATGTTCCAGAGTGGAGCTGGGGATTAATGCTTCGCAACTGGGGTCAGTTTCAAGTGATAAGCTCGTTTTTTAGGTAACAGTGTGATGGAACTATTCCTCGTCTCGCGGGCGTAGAGCCATCTGCGATTGCACCATGTAGCGTAGCCCTCTTCCCTTTAACCGGGGAACCTCTATTTTTACTCTCGCAATGTTTCTTTTGCGCATATATGCACGAGCTAGCTCTCTGTAGGCCTTCTTTGTTAAAGCGGTATTGCCTTTTAGAAAAGGCCATGCTCATCAGCTACCGCAGTCGGGGGTAGTGCATCTCGCGACGGTCCAAGAGAAGTCCCTTGTCCATGGCCGCGTTTTCCTCATACTACTTAATGCCTTATGCCCACAAGAAAAGTTTTCGATATTACCACTGGGGGAAGGGGTAACACATAGCAAGTTGAAGGAGCAAGCGGGTAACAGTTTGCGACGGGCAAGGGACAAGAGGTCCATTATGTTACATGTTTGGGGTGTCGGGGGGGTTGCGATCGAGGGCGGCATGGTGTGGATGCGGTTCGCGACTGGACTAAGGAGCGCAATTCAGCGGGAAACAGAGTGGCCGGGGGGTGTGTGGTGGGGTTGATTGATTGGCTGACAAGCAGATCTTAAACATAGGGTCTTGCAAGGTGCAGTAGCAGGAGATGAGGGGTGCTTCATGAGAATCACATTTGAGGTAACGATAGTGGTGCGGTCAAACGGGGTACGGGGGAGAAGAACCGTAAGGGTGCCAGGTGCTAAAAAATTTGACTGAGCATTGGGTTGACTGCGAAAGTAAGAAAGACGGGGGGAGGTGTGTGTACGGTCGGGGTTGGGGGCAGCGAAAAGGAAGGGATGGGGGATCCACGGGGAACAGGAGCAGGGACAACGCATGGGCAGAATTAGGCGGGGTGTGGGCGGGAACATGCCAGGCCTTGGCGTTGTAGACAAGCACGGTATATTTTACAAAGGGGGGCAATTTGGGTGGGGGGGAAAATACTGTTGAGGGCTGCTGCAAAAAACTTATCGCGATTCTACCGAATTGACACAGATGTCAATGTGCCGTCCAGGGCCGAAAAAGGTAATATCGGAACCGATGGTGAGGAAATGCGCACCGAAAAACCGGACCGAAAAGGCCACTAAATTTCAGTGGGGCGGGGCCACCGAGAAAAAAAATTGTGGGAAAAGTGCCCATATGATTAAAATATGAACGAATACCAGGCGATTTTGGGTGAAAAGGCCTAAAGAGGGACAATAATAGGTGAGCGGTCCTTCAATAAATGTTTTTTCCCATTTCGAAAATCCTGAATAGGGGGATGGACCAAGTTTTAGGGGCCAAAACCGATCGTGGGGGGTCCTGTAGTGGTCCATAGCACGCGCTGAAAAAACACAGGTAAAAATTGTCCGTCCCAGTAAAGCCACTTAGTGAGGCCTGATCGAAATTATCCACTGTTTTTTTAGTTTCCAGAGCTTTGGAAATCCATCCAAGAACGCTCTTGTTGTTAAGATATGAACAAAAACAAGGCAATTTTGAGTTGAAAAGGCCTAAATGGGACGATAACAAGTTTTATCAGATCCAACTGTTTTTCCCCTTATTCGAAAATCCTCAATAGAGGTATGATAACAGGCTTTTGGGGGGCCGAAACCGATCATGAGGGGTCTTGTGTGGTAAAAAACATGGCGAAAATAGTCTGGGTCCAGAGAAAGCCCCTCGAAGGCCTTAATTGAAAAAATATAATACTATTTGAGTTTCTGAGTGTCCCAAGAAAAAGAGTTGAGAAAAATCATATGGCGGGTGTCGTCACGGTTAATATATGAACTCATACTAGACGATTTAGGGTGTGAAAGGCCTAAAGGGCAGACGATAAATGGTTTTATAAGGTCACTGAAATAGTTGTTCTTCCTTGTTCAGAATCCTCAATAGAGGGATGATAATAGGTTTGTGGGGCCGAAACCGTGATGGGTCTCGTGGTGGTCAATAGCTCGAAATGAAAAAAAAGAGGCAATAATTTTCTAGGTCTCGGGAAAAGTCCCTTGGGAGGATTCAATAGAAGGCTATAATCCACTGTTATTTTGTTACGAGATCTCTGGAAAAAAAGTTGAAATTAAAAAACCATCGGGGTGCTCGCATGTTTATTTTACGAACCCAAACCACGCGAATTCGAGGTGAAAGGCCGAAAGAGGACAATAACAATATTTATAAACTGGTTTTTTGGCGTCGAAACCGATCGTTAGGGGTCATGTGGTGGTTCATGGCATGCAGTGAAAATGGGCGAAAATTGTCCGGGTCCCGGAAAAGGCCCTCAAGAGGCTTCAATCGAAGGTTGTATATTGTATTTTGAGAGATGTAAAGATGTGAATCTAGCAATTATAAAGTCGGGGGAGTAAAAAATGTACAAATTTAATTAAATTCTTCATGCGCTCTACATTTGTGACATATGATGAAGTGAGTTGATAGTTATGACCCGGGCATTCTTGAGGTGCACCGAGATTTCTCACAAGGATTAAACTTGAGAAACAAAACTAGTGACATTTGTGAATAACTTAAACTTTTATATTGTAAATATTGCAGCAAAACCCTTACTATAGAAAAATAACAAAACAACTATTTTATCATTTAAGAAACAAACCTGTTTCTCAAACAAGGAATTTCCTGACATCCCAGGTTTAAGCACGAAGCCATAAAATATCCTAAACTTAATTTGTCAGCAGTGATAACAGTTATAGAGCTATATAATATTCTTAAATTTAATTTGTTCCGAAATTTTAATTCCAAAATCACAAAGATTGAGAAAAGTATTAATTTTTAAGACTTCAAAATATGATTAAACCAAGACAGGTAATCCATGGATTCTATGATCAAATAATTAATAAAATTTTGTAAGAACAAATAAAAAAAAAAAAAAAAGAAAAGAAAAGGTCTAGTGTGCAAGTGTGAAGGTAACAACAAGAAGATAAGGAAAAAAAGTAAAATTATGCTATCATTACATATTGTATGTGAAGAGTACATACAAATTCTATCCCACACAGTGACCACAAAAAAAAGAAATCATTCACGAAAATGCAAGCAACTTTGTTCAACCACGGTTGACATTAGAAGCAAAAAGCACCAACTCTACTCAACTATGCTGGAGGCTTGTAGCTCTGGGGTGGTGGAGGGTGGATATTTGGATTTCTCAATGCAATCATTTCGAATTGAACACACAAAACAAACATAATTTTATATTACATTAAAGGAGTACATTGACATGAGGGTTAAAGGCTCTCGCTTCTATAACTAAGGTTTGGGTTAGTCGATTGGGGGGAATAGAAAAAAAAAACCAGTCGGAGAAAGATGCAACTCACTTAGGATGCAAACTCCAGGAGATAGTCTCACACCGTACCGGCGGGGGAAATTCCTCCAGGGAACCAAGAAAAAAACACTTGATGAGCTCTTAAAAAAAAAAGAATGAGTTAATAATTAAAGCTTGAATAGAATAGACCAAAATAAATAAAAGAAGAAAGAGGAAAGAGGTGAGTTTAATAAGAAGCCAAACATGACTCCCAAAACAACCATTCCTTGCACAAGGCTGGCATTAGGAAACAAATACGGAGTGGCTGAAGATTGCTGAGCGGTGATAATCGATGGGCCCGATATGTAGAGCACCCGGAGATAGAGGCAGTACATCCAGCCTTCATTGATTTAGAACAATACCACCAGGCCATGACAACAGCATAAGGAGTGATTCTAGGTGAACATGTGGATGGATAGATGACCCTACGCTCATTGCCCAAGTGGAGGGGATGAATAACATGGATGGTGATCACCAACCATAAACACATGACTGGCCACCCATTGTCATAGACCATCACGCCAACCCTAACCATGGAGTGATGCCATAACACCTTCGGAATCGCCGGCGGCCTCCAAAGAAAGTAAGAGAAAGACTAAAACCTAGTGGTGTGATAACCACTTTTAATCCATCAATGGAGTTGGGGGGGGTAGTGGATATAGAGGAGGAAAGAGACGGATGTAAGGTAAGGTTAATGTAATTGTGATGATGGGAGATGTAGAGAACTCAAATAAGATAACCTAAACAACAAACGAAAGAATGACAGAGGTTACTGAAAAATAGCAAGGATATAAAAATGGTGAATTTGGGGTGGACTACGGAGAAAAATGTAAACAATAAATATATAGTATATATAATATGAATGACAAAAAAAGGTGGTATGGTTGGCCCGTTGGAATTGTGTAATAGGCCGACCCTTGTGAGGAAGGGGTGGGAGACCAACAGTCATATACTTGATATTGTTTATAAACCCCACAAGGGTGGTGGCTTTCTAAAGAGCATATTGATTTTTGTATAAGTAGTGACTAAGAGCCTAACCGTACACTAGAAGAAAGCATCCTGATTTTGGGCGTTTCCTCATTTACCTATACTTCTTAGGCTTTATATTTCACTTCGAACATACATTTTAACATTACAAAGAATTTTAAAAAATATTGAGCGAATTTATCAAAATTATTTAACTTGATGACTGGTAGATTACCTTTTGCCATGTGTCAAAAACTATTTTGACTAATTTGCTCGTTTATCATCATCAAATCTCTTCTTTAAAATGGTGCACAAAAAGTATGTTGCAACTATTGAGACTAGAGGAAGTATAAAATATAATCCGGGCTTTCAGTCATAGAAAGTAGTCGCTAATTGCTACTTTTTTTCCCAATTTGATTGCTACATGGATTTCCGATAATATTCATATTCAGTTTACGACGTCGTTTATACTTTGTATCCTTAAGAGAAAAAAAATATACTAACATGATATATTGTGATAGGTCTCGTTGAATAGTTTTTTTAAGGTACTACACCAATTTCAAATTAGGATGCAACAGTGGCAATTTGACACTATTCATCTCACCATACCTTTTCATGATCTATAATGTAAGAATAAATAGGTAATATTGAATTCGTTTGATTCGTATTATTTGTATTTTATTAATTTTTACAAATGGCAATGGGCAATAAAAATGGTATAAATTATGTCTGCTCAATCATGAACAATAGTTGTTGCATTTAATTAAGGAGTTAGTATATACTTTTTTTTTCTCATAAATATAATTATAGATTGAACATTTGAATTTATATTTTGAAAACTGAAAAAAAAATAATAAATAAATAAAGCACTCCATATAACAAAAAATGTGGACACAGAGGTTTTTTATGTTAACCACAATGGCTAAATGACTAATGTACCAAACTAAAAGGATAACAATTATGAGATATGTTTTTTGATTGATGAGATAGAGAGGTTTGAGTCTTTCAGCTAATTGTTCCCCAAAAATATTACAGTGTACTGGTACCATTTGTATTATGATAATATACTTTCTTCAAGTCATATGTTTATGTCCTTCCAAGCGAAAACAACTTCCTCTCATATAAGAGAAAAATATATCTAGAGGTGAACTGGCCTAAAAGAGGGAATTTATAATTTTCGTAAAACACGTTTTCAAATCAATGACATACTATTCCAATCAAAAAACATATTCAAATTGCACTTTTTATCATGTCACATTGCATATTTAAGTCACTAATTTGATTTAAATTGTTGAGGGATGTTATGTTTCAACTCCAAAATAAGTAGTTTTATAGGTCGAAAAAATCTAATAGTTCTTTGGGCCAGCTCGCCTCTGCACAAATACTGCCTCCATGATCCAACACTCATGTACCTTGTCTAACTCATTCCAGTACTGATGTAGACGCATGTCATATGGCTTCGTAACCATTACAGTCCACAGCAAAAACTAACCAGGATCTGTCAAATGTAACGCGAATGTGAAAAAGATCAGAAAGAACCTGAAAGCTGAAACACTGGCGTTAGGGTTTCCTGTATTACTCTCCAGTGCAAGTGTATTAAATGGTAATGACCCACACCCCACAACATAACTACAGCGTATGAACACTTCCAACCAAAATCAAACAGAAATTTGACAAATACTGTCAAAACAGAGACGTCATTAGTAATTACTTGCTTTGTATACTCACTTAGCTGGCCATTCAAGTAAAAACTTAGTAACATAAAATCAAAAGACATAGCTGATTTAAATTAGTACATGGGTAATAGTACCCTGATAAACCGACCACAATTGTTACCAGTTCACATCCCACATTGTTCTTAGTGGCACTCCCATAATCCAGTTCGTACACGTCATAATCATTCTAATCTCTAAATTTTTGCTATCACAAAGATGGACATCCTTCTGCTGTCTCCCCAAGCTATCAGCTAGTATCAGACTTGTCAAGAGCTCAACAAAACAATTCAAGTCAAATGACAAACGATAAAGGAAGCGGAAACGCAAATTCTGAGGCTCTAACCAAATAATTCCGTACATGAAAAACCAGAGACCCACCAGAGTGTTAAGAAAAATGGCGTTGTGCCGTGGGAGAAAAGGTTACATTTAAAAAACTCCATGGAGAGTAAATTCAGCTCAGTTCGACCTCATCCTATTTCCAGTTCCTCCCTTACCTCAAATTAGTATTTTCTCTCCATCATTTTAACAAGGACACTTATCCTTCACCCACGCCACCCCCCACCCCCCCTCAAAAAAGGGTAAAGATCTTCTTCATTGCTAAAACAAAACACTCCGTACGAGTATAATTTATATAATTAAAACAAGATAATGGATATCAAATCGCTTTCGACCACTTTCAATTTTCCATAAATATGGGTAGAACGACGAAGTTGCATGAAAGGAGTTTGCTTAAAGTTCAAACAAGTCATGACACGCAACTAAAACCTTACTGAAACAAGCATCACGTGCAAACTGTCTATTAATAATATGCATCAACCGTACAACCCAATGAGAGATATAGACTTTAGATGACCAGACTTGTAAAACGGGCAATAAAAA
>PYUH01000120.1:5593819-5635804 GCA_016808085.1 Suaeda aralocaspica | reverse complement strand
GGAACCCCCCCCCCCCCCACACACACACACACAATCGTGGATTATAGCCTTCAATTTAAGTCTCTTGAGGGGCTTTCACGTGACTTGGGTAATTTATGCCCTTTTTTGCACTGCGTGCTATGGACACCACATGACCCCCACCGATTGGTTTCGGCCCCCAAAAACCTATTATCATACTTGACACTAAGTCTTGTCTTAGGTAAGCATCAGACTATATCATAGAAAGAGGGTGGTGCTTGGTGCTTGGGATGACACTGGCTTGCAAGGAACTACGGGTGGGTATGTTGCTTAGAGCGAGGATCTTATGTGCATGGGACATGTGTTTCTATAACGTTGGCTTTCTAGGAGGAGTTTGCTTGCTTTGGGGAGTTGGACTCATGCCTGACAAGGTGTGTTGACTAGAGAAGAGGTGTCGCTTGGGAAATACGTGTGTGACAAGCTACGAACTCCATGGGATGTGCTGCTTGTGGCACAATCGTGTCCAAGGCATGCCAAGGGATGGATAGGTTCACAAGAGTTGCAATGCTCGGCTAGTGTCGCGCAGATGGTAAGTTGTGTGTTGAAGCAATGATAAAGCAGGACAAGGAGCGCGGTTGGGACAATACAGGTTGAAGCCTTGCGATTTGAAGCAATGAGTGGGTTCATGAATCAAGACGGCAAAATGGCATCTCTTCATGAGATCCAAGGATGCAACATTGTGAAGAGTCACATAATTTGATTATATTAGTTGGTGTGTCGTGCTTGGGCACGCATGTAGTGTTTCCTTTGTCTATAAATAGGTGACCTTGGAGTTTTCTATGCTATGCTATCATATTCATATATTGTGTATCCTATGCTATCTTGTGATTAATAAAATGCCGTCGCTTGTTTGTGAATTCTTATTGTCTATTATTGTGATCTATTGTTCATTGAGTAGGAGAGTTAGGTTGGTTGGATTATTCCAATATTATCACAACGAGCAAAGTCCAAAAATAAGTTCGGGCAACAATAAATAACAATACTGGCCTCTTTGAGTCTGGTAATTGGAATGAGTACAATCTAAATCCCTTAACGAGGATCCATTGGAGGGCAATTCTAGTGCAAGCAGTACTGGACCTCGGGGTGGTAATTCCAACTCCAATAGCGTATATTTAAGTTGTTATAGTTAAAAAGCTCGTAGATGGACCTCGGGGTGGTACGACTGGTCCGACTCATTGTGTGCACCAATCATCTCGCCTCTTTTGCCGCGATGTGCTCTTGGACATAATTGGTCAGGTCGTGCCTTTGGGACTGTACTTTGAAGAAATTAGAGTGCTTAAAGAAAGTCTATTATCTCGTGCTGACTAATTTCCTTTAGTCCTAGACACGCTGCCCACTAACTTCCACCCCTTAGATGCTAGTCAAGGCAAAACCCGATTCCTAGTATGTAGCTAAGTCATGCCACTCTAGCGGCTAGGCTTTTCTACAAGGTTCTAGAGGCTTTCACGCTCTTCTAGTGCTGTAGGTTGTTTCCATGTCAAGTTTATTCCCATTTGGATAAGTATTGCACCTTCATATAAAAGTACAGTTTATCTGCACTTCTAGTATTACCTTGCAGCATCAACTTTTCCTTGACTTGAAACTACCTACTATAGGGGAGGGTGCTGCCTGAGCAGACCTGGTCATCTCCCCTTAGGGATCCTTATACCCTTGTTCATCTTAGACCATGGGTGGAACAATTGGGCGGATCATGACATTCTCCCCCACCCAAATCCTTAACGCCCCATCAAGGGTGTGCCTCAAACTCCGTGATCTTGTAGTATTCTTCAATAATAGTTTGTATAGGGGGGAATGACAATGCTGAAAAATTGATCTAAGACCTCTGCCTACTTTTACAATAATAGTTTTAATTAGTTATGAAGTATGGTTTATGGATAATTTATTGGTTTGTGTTCTTAGAGCATTAGACAGTGTCGTTCTTTGTCCAATTGCAGTTGCCGCTAGTAATTTGTTATTGCCAGGTTTTGCAAGGCTGACCGTCCTATACTATCGATTCTCTCACGGGTTGTACGGTTGATGCAATTCATATTATAATGGACAATTTGTCTTTGCTGCGAAATGTGCTGAACTTGAGGTAAGCAAGAATCATGTGCGGAATATTTGTTGAAGCATCAGAATTTGCTTTTCCGCTTCATTCATCTGTTTTGTCATCTGACATTCTGACCTGAATTGTTTGTTGCAGCTCTTGACAATCTTAAACTAGCTCATGATGCTTGGTGGAGACGGTAGCAGAAGGATGGCCACCTTGTGCTGAATAGCAGCAAGACAAAATGAACATTGTAACAAACTGATTTATGGGATGCAACTAATAAGAACAACTGAGGGTTGTAAACTGGTAAACAATTGCGGGTTGTAACCAAATGTGGTATGCTATCATGTATTATTACCTGTCTACTAATTTACAATGGCGAGGATGTGGGCGATTACCAGTTCAGTACACTTATAGTAGAGAACAATGCAGGAAACCAAAAGTAATCCATCTTACAAAAATGTTTCACACAAATTTGTTATTATTCATACCAACTTACACCATAAGGCATACGCAGAATTTATCTTTCAGTCTTATTTTGGATCCTTCAATTAAAATTCGCATTACATTTGCCAGTTTCCTGGTTAGGGAGTTGACGCGAAATCATCAGCAAGCCAGTATGACTTTGAAATGTATTAGGCCAATTCGACAAGCACTAGATAGTAGACATGAGTACTAGCTGGTTGATAAGAATTGAATTGTCTGAAGAACACAAAAAACAATGACTGAAAAAAGTATTTATTCATAAAAAAAACGGTACATTATTCTTTTTGGGGAACAATTAGCTGAAACAAAATATGCATAGAATCATAGAGGCGTTTGGTCTGCACCATAGGGCCAAGAACAGAAGTTGGAAAATGGAGTTTATCATCTGCAAGGAACACCCTAGCGCACCTAATCACTAATCTTCTAGCAGCTTTGGAGTCATCCCATGCTTGCGCGTACTTGTTAGTCTCCATCTTTGTCATTGCATCAACTGCTAAATTTTCAGCATTAAACAACAACGAAGAACATTCAGAAAGTGCAGCTTTCTGGCTTGGAACACTTGAATTCTGGAATAAAAGATCAGCATTGATATGAGCCAAGTCCGCTTTAGAATACATGCAATGCAAAAGGGAACTTATTAAATCTGGAGTATCATTAGAATCTCTACTATGGTCTGCACTTATACATGAAAAACACTCAGACGACTCTAAGGTTTCACTACAAATCTTTTGAATTCGTTGTGTCTCGGTGGCTTGTGAAGCTACTGATTGTATAGGACAAAAGTGATTCAGAGGGGTGACTAAGAGGATGACCAATAGAGGCGCGAAGTAAAGGATGAGAGAAAGCCGAGCCATCTGGTATAGTTTTCTGAAGGATATAGACTGTGGTTACTCTGAATTTTCTCATGTTTTTTCAATATAACCAGAAATGAAATGTGAAATCAACTGTCATAAAAGGAAGGGAATTGTGCTTTTGATTTAACTACCATATAAGCTTTGGCTACTTTCTGTTTTGACATTCATGCAAATAATGAGTAATAACAATTATTTTGTTAGAGTGAAGGACTTGGAAATTGGTTTTTGGCTCCTGCATATGAGAAAAGGTAGAAGAAAATTCCATGGAAATAATTAGCCATGCAAGCAATGAATAAAGAACATCGAAAATCTGAAAAAGGAAAGGAAGAAAAAGATTAAAATTTATAGGGAGTACAAACATAAAATTTGTTTCTTAATAATTTCGAATATGGTTAGTGTTCCTGATATGGAACTTTTGTCTAAACAGTGTCTGCGAATACGCCTTGAGAAACCGAGTCCAACCTACAAAACAGACAAAGGATGAGTGACCAGGGGGTTTTCCCGGGAACGCCCCTCCGATGCTTAAGTCAGCAAGCTAGAAGGATCGAACTAAATTTGGGAAATATGTCAGAAATAACCGGAAAAACGTACCTTCAAATGAGGAAATTGCACTATATTTATAGTACGAAAGTACAGTTGTCAGATCACGGGGATCATGACATCTCTTTGAAGAGATTGTCTGTAAGGGCATCTATCCTGGTTAGGGATAAAATAGTAATTTTTATAAATGTTGGGCCTGACCTGGCCCAAACAGTTAGTGTTTACCCAAACCTGAATTCTCCCTCTTTTCCCCATTGTTTGATATGCTTTGAATAGCACATATACCAATAAATTTGTTTGGCCTTAGATATCTTTTTGCTGTATATATGCAAAAATTAAAATAATTGAATATTAATAACGTACTCATCGAGACGAATGAAACAAGACTACATATGACTATTTAATGCTTTATATATTGAGAGTAATTTAAAAGATTTTCTCTTCTTATAAATAGTATCAAGATTCTACACGTATCAAACAAAAAGAAAAGGATGGAGTATTATCATATGCAACACCCACACAGGTACATCATAATTCGAACAATAATTCTACCTCCTCATTTAAAATTTTCCCTACAAGTCTACAACGAAGTCTTCTCCATCATCAAAATGAACCAAACAATTATGCAATAATTTGCGACATAATAACGTACTGCAATACCCTAACGTATGGCAATAACCAAACATTTTTTAACCATACTTAAGTCACCATCATACTACCATAAGATTGAGGGAAATGTAACAGCTTCAAGCTTCCGAGTCCCTCCACAAGGTAGTTGTAGAATGTTGAACTATAAAGACAATGGTCAAGCTATTCAAACCAGAATGAGTTATTTTCTCGTCTATAGACTATAGCACTCAAAATGTAATACAATGTCAATCATGTCATAAGCAACATTCAGTTGTTTCCTTACTGGTGGTGTAGCAAACCACTCTCCTTTTGTACATGGCCTTTAGGCCAAACTATTTTGTCCCCCCTAACTTTGTTAATTAACCTATGACCTGCAGTATTTTAACTAAACAAAAAATGGTTTAAGGACTAATGTATTGCAGGATTTGCAGCATTGCTCAACCAAGAAAGTGTGTATATTGCAAAGCACAAGATATAAGCCCTTAGATATACATAGTATAACCCTGAAAGCATAGTATATTGCTTGTTCTTTATTGATCAGCTCAAAAGAACATTCAAGAATAATTCAATCCCAAAGGAAGAATAAAATCTGAATAATGAAACCATGTTCAAAGAAAACTGAAGTCATAATTACTCGAAAATTAGTTTCAAATAAAGTGCAGATGAACCACATTTACTTGTCTAATACTTGTGTTCAGCACACAAATAGTAACTATCAAAATACTTCCACCATATTTATGAAACAAATTGTTTGAAAGTAAATGCCATAACCTATATCCTATACACAATGACCCTTGAACTACAAAATCCACAACATTTGACAAATTTCAACCACCAAGAACTATCAAACATACTAGGAGGTAACCTAAGGGAGCCTGATCACCCGAAGTGACAGAAAATTTCGCCTCTTCTAAATAAAGAATAATTGAAATGCATATCCACAACTCCTACAGCTACTCGGTGCATACACAAACCAGAGAACCCAAACACAACACACCTGAAACTTCAATCGACAACCCAGCTACTAGAAAAATTGATGTTGCCGCGAGCACAAACAGCAAATCTACAAAAATTTCTAGCACCTACATTCTCATATCACTTGGATGAAGCAAACTTCTTTAGTACGAACCCATCTGCGGCATGCCATAAGCAGGCATTGGAGGCATGCCCATGCTGCCCATTGGTGGTGGGCCATAACCACCACCCATTGCACCTCCTCCCATTCCTGGCATTGGTGGCGCTGGTAAAGCAAGTGGGAGCAATTGCGCGTACATGTTCTGCAACATACGTTCAAAAACAAAACAACGGAACAAATACATTAGTGATAAAAAGAGAAACAGATAATTCTAAAACTATGATGCTTGGAATCAGATACAGGCATCAGACAAAACTGAAATGTTTAAAAAGATCATATATATTTTAAACGCACAGTATGGCACTATGATATAAACTAAAAATGCCCAGACTGAGCACCATAGGCTGGGAACATGAAGCAGTTTAACATCAAGGCGTCTTCATGAACCATACCTGCTGTGCAACCTTTTCTTTTTCCTCTGCTTCTTTTGCTTTAACCTCATGTTGAGTTTCAAGTTTATGTTTGATCAGTTCATCCACTTTGCCCGTGTACTCCCGAATAAACTGTAGAAAATGGAAACAGAAAGCTTCATGAGTAAAACTAGAAGAATAGCTTGGCTAACAAAAATAATAATGGTAATAAAAATATAAAAAATAATAAAACAGAAAGGGGAAGCCTCTGTTATTGACCTGTAAGAGATACGGGAAGGCAAAGTCGATCATATTGTTCAACCATGCAAGCTCCAACGCAACATCAGCTCTGATCAAATCATAACAAACAAAAAGACAAGATGCAAAGCACTCTTTCTTTCCCTGAAAAGTCACCAAAATACCATAAGGACACCAAATAATAATCCAAGAACAAGTCACTTGAGAATTTATCTGGTAAGAATTATTATTGAGAAAGCTGAAAATCATGCATACCTGCTCAATGAAGTACACAAGAAGCTCTTCGGCAAGTTCACGTTCACCTGATTGGGAAGCAGTCTCCATCGCATCCTTGTAAAGATTGTCTTTCTTTGACAATGAGATAGACTGCTTCCACCTGCCAGCCTTCTTGTATATATAAGCTGCAATACGCCTCATTTCTAGCAACTCGTGCTTTTCCACCTGTTTAAACCATAAATCAGATGGTGACCAAAGCAAATTCTTTAAAAACAAGACTCATAAACAAAGAGACGGTTCACTATCCTACCTTCTGTGCTAGACCTATCTGGTCAAAGTTATCATGCAAATCAATAGATTCACGAAGCCTGTCATAGTCTTCTTCCTCGAGATATATCTCATTCAACGCTTCATTCACAGCAGACACATTGTTGCTTTGGACAGCTACCATGTATGGCTTAACTAGAGGAAGTTGACCAGCCTGAAATATGATAGCAAATGACATTAGCTTTAGAACAACAATAAAAAGGCAACTTTAGTAGAAGTGCAGGAGGGGAGAAAGAGACACCTTTTTCATGATGTCCACAACACGTGAATGGTCAACACGGAGTGCAAGAACATTAAGTACATCATTAATAAGGTCTGGATGTTCTTGCAAGTAGAAGTGCACTGCCTTATAGTAAAGCTCCACACTTGCAACCTTAACAATAATGTCTTTGAACTGCATGTGATCCCATGCTTCTGGAGAATGATTCATCACAGTGGTTGCAGCATTGTCATACTCGTCATACTGAATATACAAGTAAGTAAGTTCCTTCCAATGTTGTTGCTCATCACAAGCCCTAATCAGCTTAGGTATGTTAAGACGGGTTGAGAATAATTTAATATGTTCCATGAGCTTCTCAGGACGATATCTGGCATAGAGAACTCCCAACTCTGTGAAAATACCCATATGTGCTCGTTCCAATCCCAATCCACTCTCCATAAGAGAGATGAGCTCATTAAAGCATCCACGGTTTTGATAGTATTCACTAACCTCTTCCAGATCATCCACCTACAGGCCAGATTCACACAATTTAGAAAATTAGATCATATACTCGTTCGATGAGAAAACTGGCAACATAAACATAATTTAAAATGTAATTTACTTAAAGAAGATACATAAGCAACAAGTTACCTGTATGATGACATTAAGACCACAAATCTGAGCCAACCGGAACTCCTCAGCATCCACACAAGCAAAGCAAACTTCCTTCCATGTCTTCGCACTGTTTGCTTTGCGAGCAGCATCAACAGCACCTTGGAACTGCTTCAATTTTACTAGAGTAACAGCAAGCTTAGCCCAGTTAGAAATGAATGCATATATAATTTTTGCTGCCTCGTATAAGGCTTCATCGTAAAGACGATCTCCAACACTTTGAAGATTAGCAACGTTGGGCATAAGAATGAACTCTTCAATGTCGCTGAGTCTTTCAATTTTCGCATATGCATATATAAGCTCACTGTCAACCTTGGGCTCCTTGACTTTCTCCCTAACCATCAAAAGATATTTCACCAGGTCATGATAAACATCTGCATCCTCAGAAGCTTTGATAACTTCCAAGAAATGGGTAGCATCTTCAGCACGGATAAATGACTCAATTGCATCACCAACTAGTCCTTCCCTAAGTTGGGCCTTTGCAACCTGACTCCATACAGCATCCTCTTCAACACGGAACGCAAACTCCACAGCCCGATCAATGCTGCGGATATTGTCCAGCAGCACATTCACAGCCTGGACATTTAAGTTAAATTTCTTAAAGATAGCAAATGCTTCCTCATACAGTTGTGCTTCAACAGCCACTTCTCCAACAGCAGGCCCATCAAAATTATCCAACCTATTAATGTAATCCATTACTCTAGAAGGATCTGCTTTAATAGCAGTTAAGACAAGCAGATTTTGCAAATTGAAGTTTCCACTGAAAGCAGAATTCTGAAGCACAATCTTTTCAAGAAGTTCAATCAGCTCATGGGGAAGATCAGCAGTCATAAAGGCTTTAACAGCAGCAGAAACCTGCTCAGGGCTCTTGCTTTCGGGCAAAGCAGTTGAAACAACTTGATCAATTAACTGCCTCCTGAACTCATTTTCCGGAGTCAGGACCTTCTCCCAGAGATCACCGTCCATTCTCTCCACAACATATCTGAAGAAGACATAAAATATGAAAAACATTTAACAAGCAGTGATAACATAATACTATCATTCTTTTCTGTTAATGTAGTACTTGAGCAAAGTTCAAACATAGACCAACCTGGCCTGTAATTTGAACAAGGAATTCTTAGTTGTAACACCAATAAGCTCATCATCACACTGTCCCCGCCTATACGCAACGACTGCAAGAGTAGGATCCCTTTTCTCACAATATTTACCAACAACACGGGAGTCATAGTATGGATTAGTCGTGAGAAATTGCTCTGGGTTGTTATTGCTGTCTATGATAATTTTTCCAAGAGCATTGTGAACATGAACATCAGTGCTCCCCTCACTAACAAGGTGTTCCAAGAACTGGGTGAGCAAGCGCAAGCGATTCCTGAACAAAATATCAAATTAGCAGACTGGCAAGCCCAAAAACATTACTAATTGCAAGTCTACAGTGTACAATAAAAGAATAATATGGGCCCACCTCTTCTCACACTCATCAACAAGAGGTTCCACAGGAAGAAGAGATCGTACAGAGAGAATGAGTCCTTTGATAAAATCTTCAGGGCATTCATCATCTAGAAGTTGCCCCACAACTAGAGGAGCATTGGAAGGGTTGACCTATTGAATAGAACTTATGAGTATCTATAAGTCTATTAAACAAGTAGCCCTGATAAACTACAGTACAGGTGCATTATTATGACAAACAAAATATTTTACCTTCTGCACGTAGCCTTCAATATAGCGGAGCATATTGTTCTTGTAAAGGTAGTGAGTAAGATCAGGTACAAAACCAAAACGGTCGCAGACATTGATCAGAGGCCTAGCATCAGGAAGCTTGGCTTCCATCAAGAAATTCTTGGTTTTCTCGGGATCATAGAAATTTGATTCACGAGTTACACGTTCCACTTCTTTTATTTGCCCTGTTTTAGCTGCCGCTTCAATGTACTTGAAATGGATATCAGGATCCTCGCTGTAAAAATAAAAACGCACATTAATGTCACATTTATAAATCATCAATGAAGATTCTTAAAATGCAACATTCGCGACTTTCTCAGCTAAAAAATACCTTGAACTCAAATATGAGCCCAAAAAGAAATATAGTCCTTCATAAGATTTGAATTGCTCAAAGAGCTTTATGCAGCCATCAATACCCAATTGCTCACAATATTCTTTCGCAACCTGCACATTAATAAGCATGTCAGACACCATGAAAGCCATTGATGCATGGTGTAAACACAAGGAACAGTGTTTACCTGCACAATTATCTGCAAATTGCCTCTGAGATTAACCAGTAAAAGATCTTTCATGCACTCGAGGGCCCACTCCTTAGAAAGTGTTCCAAAGAACTCCACAAGAGCCTGCATCATTCACAAACAATTAGATGTAATGTCATACTCATCTAAAAACCATTTTTTCAAACTCAGGAGACTAAACCTGTGGCTCAATGGCATGCGTATTGACAATGACACGCTTAACATCCTGCAACTCACTGTAATGCTGCATAAACAAAAAGAAAAAATGTATCAGGGAAGTGAAAAAAAAAAGAAAGAAAGAAAAGGTAACTAAAAAGAAAATGTCAAGCTTTACCTTCAAAGCCTGCAAATACAGACCACCCTTTTCACAAAGTTGGGCAATTCGAGGGCGATCATAATGACTGAACATACCATTAGCTAAGATTGCATCTGCTACATTGGGAAATGTTACAAGATTTATCTCCAAAACCTGTGAATTTACAGTTGTGTTAGCACTTAGCAAAGATACAAGTGCAGACAAAAAAACAGATTCCATAGCTATAAAGCTAAACATAATTCAGTTCTTACTTTAGTTTGAAGGTGAGCATGTTCTGGTAAATTGGGCTTTAGCACATCCAGCAAAAATGCTGTTGCCTCACGGATTAAATTTCTCTGAAAAACAAGGAAAGTTGGTCAGAATTTAAACAGTAATATCAGTCAGATAAACAGACAGCTTCTAAGCAGTCCACAACCACACAGGTAGAAAAGACTGAATAGATTTTTGAAATTGTCAGAATCACCATCAACAATCAAGAGTTCAGCATCAAACACAAATATAGCCTAAAAAAACAAATATGTAAAAGTACCTGAAGAAATAGATCTGTGATGGTGTTGTAATCAAGAGGACATCCTCCCTCCATTTGAGACATCATTAAAGCAAAATTAACAGCTCCCTGCCATATAAGCCATTTGAAAACATTAGGATCGACAATTACCTTCATCTGATATGCTCTAGACAAACAACTCCAAGTACCATATTACCTGAGGGTCAGTCCTCAAGATTGTTTGCAGGAGAAAAAGATAATCAGGAGTGTACCCGACCTGCACCAATGACAACAATATTAAGCATACAAGACATAATATCAGAACTTCTGACAAGTATATATCACATGAAAGCCACTTGTACACTGAGAACCACAAAAGACAGAAGTGATCGAGTTCACATAAATTGTAATCGAAAACTTAAATGCCAAAAAAGATAGGATTTGTAACAACAGGCAGATATGGAGACAGAAATAATCTCTAAAGGCAGACAAAGGATACACAGAAAATAGCTTCAAGAAAAGTAAATTTCACAACTTAAAATAAGTTATTGGTTGAACTTTAGTATAAACCCAATCAGCTACTTCCTAAATATCACTAAAAAGAAATGGCTTAGTCAACTATTTAGCAATGTAAAGGATTTGCTGGCAAGTTAATAAAGGCAGAAAAACTTGTTAAACATCTTCGACATCACCAATGCAAGAATGTATACTGACCTGTTTGGAATATATGAGAATCTTATCAAATTCTCTCCTCTCAGCAAACGCTGCAACAACCTTTGGGGTTGCCCTAGCTTTAATGTATACTTTAAGAGCAAGGTCTGTATCCACAGTCTGCATATAAAATAACACACAGCTAAGCATCGGGTTTGCCTAGAATCCTTGATTACACCAGGAACAAAAAACATCGGATAAAAAATAGAAGTCAAGCTCCAAAAAAGCAAGTATCAAAGTCTCAGACCTTCACAAGATCTCCAAGCTCTTCACTACATTCCAGTTTGTCCTCTGCCAACCAATTCTCCAAAAGATTCTTTTTGTTCTGATTTACAACTAATCTAGACAGCTCCAGTGACTCAAAGGCATTAAGTTTTCCTTTGGTTAACAGTGTTCCAAAGTACTGCAGCAATGGAGGTGTTTGGCCAGCTTGCACAGGAACACTCTATAAACAACAGAAATATGGGTAATAAGATGCCAATCAAATCAAGCCAATAGAGCATTCACTAAAAAGTTTGAAGCATCATGCAGCATTCTGAATTTCAGCCCCCACTAAAAAAGTGAACTGAATAGATACAACTTCAACGGGGAAAATTCACTAAAATACCTGAAACTTGGCAACAGTATCAGGAGTACGCAAAATGCCCTGTGGAGATTCTGCAGCAAGCTCAGCTGCCTCCTTGTACTTTGTCTGAGCAAACAGTTCTTGGAATCGCTGGACAACCTAAACAAATAAAAGGAAGGAAACAGTAAGATCATTCCATGAATCAATTTTCACTACAAGGCGACAGCTATCAGCCAGACATGCTTCTCATATGTTATGCTCTAACGGGATTATAAATCAGAACTTCTGCCGCAACAAAATAACTCAGTTTAGCTGCCAACACTAGGATAAAAGTCAAGTCATTGCAACTCAAATTGTCATGGAGACTCAAATAGAGCAGTTTCTCAGCAATACAACCACATTACTAGAAGAGCAAAATACTAGTTAAAGGTTTACAAACATATAAATAAGCCCAGCTCTTACTTTAATATCATCCATAAGCATCAGTAAATGCATTTAATTCCTTCCTGATATACTCAATAATACTAACTTCTAAAATATAAACGTAAATAGGCCATATAAATAGCACTTCTTTAACTACAAACCACATTGACTTACAAGGAAAGATTACCCACTCTGCAGATGTCTCAACTGACAGAATACCATACAGTAATGGCTTACCTTTCCAACACAGACATACAACAATTGTGATCACAGACTCACACAGTTGAATTGGAAAGAATCAATTACCAAGTTTTCGGCACCAGGAAGGTTTCCCCGCTTAGCAAGATTGACTGCAAGCTCCAAATTGTTAAGCTGCGAGCACCAATAAACCATCAACACAACAAATCATGCTTTGACTCAATTTACAGAACGCATAACAATGCAAATACTAACCTGGCCGCTCACAAATGGCACAATTGTTGCTTCATTTACAGTGGCTAACAAAACTTGACCCCGTCTATTGATAGCATAAAACCCACCAGCTGAAGATGCTTCAGCCGTTAGAAAGATTGGATCAGGGCTTATCCGGTTTCTGTACACTGCACTGGCTGTTTCCAGATCATATACAAACAGAAGACCAAGCTTTGTGATTACATATATCAAACCATACTTCTGAGATATCTGCAAAGGCACACAGTTCCTTGATAAATTTATGAGCCAACTTCCCAGGTTGAAGCAAAGTAAATAGACAGCGTTGAAGCTACCTGCATAGACACAGGAAAGTCGTCTGCAAAATCGGGAGGGAAGAAGAGGTCTGCTTGTTTCTTGCTAAATGCGGCTTTCCCTGTAATGAAACTTCTGTCATATATAATCTAGTATAAAAATCGCATCAAGCCTACAAGAACAACAAGTCAATTTATTATCTAGCATATATAGGAACTTTGAAGTACATGACAGTCACAAAAGTTCAATTTAACCTGCAAAAGATATTGCCTGAAAATAATAACCTTGTACCAAATCCAAATATTCCATCAAATTCATGGATTTTATTAGGTAGGCCGTTGGCTTTTAAATAAAATTGAAACTCAATACAATGACCAAATCACTTCATTAAATTTTTAAATGAATATTGTAACAATGCCTTATAGGCTCAACAAAAACAGTCAAGTAAGTTCATGTCACTATTCAGCACAAATGAAAGCCGAAACTCAATACAATGATCAAATCACATCATCAAATTTATAAATGATAATAGTCACAATACCTCATAGGTTGATACATAGCAAACTTCTAAAAAAAAAGAGTCATCAAGTAAATTCATGTCACTATTCAGCACCAAGAACTCGTATTACCGACATGAAAAGGATCAGTCACAAAAAACTGTAAAGTACTCACCAGGCTGGGCACCAAGTTCGATAACATGCAACTTTGAAGTAAGTTGTCCAGCATTGGAATTCTTGCTTGCAAAGCAGATAAGAGTTGAAGGATTTTCGTTTCCTGGAACCTGTACAGACATGACAATGACCAGCAAGTAAGAATGGAGTGAGAACATAAAACATAATAAACAAATGAAATTACAGGCCTGCTTTGCAAGGAGAAAAGTCAATCAAAGATGGGAACCTTAAATTGTGCAAAGGAAGCTGCATGAGCTTCAAGAGCTTGACTACGCTGTTGATCCACCGAGTACAGCTGCATGTTCCCCTTGACCAATTGGGGTCTCTGAAATGTAATGTCCAGAGTTATATCACAAAGGAAAGAAGATGCACAAGCTACAACAGTGTAAAAAAACATTTAATGTACAAAAAGACATTCATTTTTTAATACAGCGAATTTAGCTTTTAAAAATCTGATTTTTATGTGAACTATCCCCGAATAAAATTTAGATGATATCAGAAGTTATCAGAGTCAAGGAATTAGCTATGCAAGGTGATTTTTAATGAAGTTTGGAACAAGAACTGTGCTATAAGAACCTCCATAATGTACATATCAGATACAAGGTTATTATTTAATGAAATAGTACCTCGGGAGAACCAGGAGCAATTCCAATCAGAACCAACCATTTCTCAGAAGGATCGCAACGATAGTTGATTATTTGATTGTTCGCCAAGTTAGCAGTCCGCTCAAACATTTTCACAGGCTCAGAATCACCTTAAAATCACATGCAGTGTTTTTAGACAAAAGAATTAACGAGGAAATAGATTTGACTAAAGGATATAAATAAATTATTTTTAAGCAACCTCACCATCAATTGACCAGTGGTAAACTGAGGTCTGTGTTACAAGGCCTAACATCTTAGGGGTAATCCATTTCCAGAAGACGACCTAGAAAACAGAGGGCATTATTATACTGCAAAAATGCTAGGCGAGAAACATAACCAACCAACAGCTTGACCTTAGTTTGTTCAATGAAAATGGGCAGCATACCATCTCCGGCATTTGATGCGACTTGATCTTAGCCTTTGCTTCAATATTGAATATCTGAAGATGATCTTGAGTAGTCCCCGGAAGTTGAGCTTCATATCAAAGATCGCAAATCAGTCAAAGTACCAAATCACTCACCCCTATGCAACAGTAACTGCCGGTAACTAAATAACGTGACAACTCAGCAATGATATTGAGTATTAATTACCTCCTCAGTCACATGTTTTGTATACTTGCCTTAACTATGAACCAGATTGTATGCACCCTTGCCTAATCTAATATAATTTACAGTTGTGATTGATATCAGTTGTGTAGAGAGAGGAAAGAAGGGGAAGAGGGGAAAATATGAGATGGGATACGAAGGGAGGAGTGTGCTTTCTCCTTCAAATTATTTTCAATAGCAAGGGTTTTTGGTTTATTTCAACCGTGAGCAAATATATCCCCTAGTATTTTCATTTCAATTTCCAATCACATAGCTAGAAAAGGAAAATATACTACACTAGACCTCTCCTATTAAAAAGTCCTAGTCCAAACACACAATTTCTCTCCTTCTCTCTCTCTTTCTTTGAGATGATGTCCATGGTACAACCGATTGCTCGGTACAACAACAACAACAACAAAGCCTTAGTCCCAAATTAATTTGGGGTTGGCTAGACATGAATCAATATAAGGAGTCGCAAAAGCCATCTACACAAATCCTTTTCCTCAATTTTCCCTATTTGACACTAAATTTACTTCAAGCTCCAACGCCCTCATATCTCCACTAACAACCCTCATCCAAGTTTGCTTTGGTCTGCCTCTACCTCTCCTCCATCCCTCTTGTTGGTTAATACAACCAAAGACAAAAAATTTGCTGATTTGATTTGAAGCTAAATTTTAGCTAATTTCAAATCAAATGAACAAATTTTGCATGTCTTTAATAGTACGCTACCTTTGCTAAACAACCTCCGTTGGATCCTACTTCCCCTGATTTTACTCTCTCCAACAACTTACTTAATTCATTCTAAAAACTCCACAATTTTTCTTGCCATAAACTATAAAATTTACTTTAACTTTCTATGGAATGGCAGAAAGAAAGACCACACTTAAAATGATAATCAGTCAATTGAATTACAAAAGCTTTGAATGAAATATTAAACATAAGAAACAAGACAAAGCATGAAACAATTAAAGAACAGTATGCAAAAAAAATCTATCGTGTTTCCTAACAGAATCCACAGAAGCAAAACATGGAAGATGACATCAACAAGAGCAACCACTACCATTGCAAACATTGTGACACAGGTGCGCAATTCAATTGACTATAAAGACAAACCCATTCCAAAAGAACCTCTGATTCAGAAAATAACCACAAACAACTAAAAGGACATGTAGAGCCAAAGATATATACGCTTCTTATTTCCTAAAAAAATAACACACATTCCATAATAAAGCAACCTTACCTTTTAGAGCGAGAATTCTCGAGTTAGGATTCATCAAAGCAGAATCAGCTGTGATAGGACGCCTCAAAGGCTGACTTGGCATATTCATATCAACAATAACAACGCTATTTGTTGGCGAAGTCTCCCTCACACAAATATACTTATCCGATTCCATCGTTACATGAGTGAAAGTAATAAATTGTGAATTGATCCCTACACTCGGAAGCTGCCAACACACAAGTTACCAAAAAAAACTTCAGTTCACAACGCCACAATAAACTAACTATCATTTCCTACACCTAATTACAGACTCAAACCTTGCAACCACGAAACTGCAAATTACTATAAATTACAATAACTCAACTTCCTATTATTCAATAGCACATCAATATCTCAAGCCTAGTAAATCCAGCTACCTCCATTGCAAATTTGAATAAATAAACCAATCAAAACTTCGACCAAGTGACAAAAAGAGCAAAAACTCTTTTTCGTTTCAATGAATTACTGATTATACTACGATTTCACACTAAAAAAAAAAATCAAAATTGCATATTTCAGCAATCATACAACGCTAACATTAACCTAACACACTTGAATTAACCAGAGTTCAACTGAATTACGGATCAAATCTACCAAAAATCAAATCAAACTACCTCAAAATCATAATAAACTAGTCAAACAAATTACAAATCAAAACAAAACCTAAAAATCAACTAAGATCTGAGTAGATCCACCACAAAAATCAACCTCACTAACAACAGAAAATTTTCTAGGGTTTCTTCACTTCAACAATCAAACAAAATACGTTCTTCACAACTAAAACCTAATCAATTCGACTCAAAAAAATAAAAAAAAAAAAGCGATTACAAAAAAAACCGATGAAATTCTCAAATTCATAATGATAATGTTACCGTTAGGGCTTCCTTCATGACGATAGGAGCATTAGCAGCCGCCATGGTAGCGTAGATCTCCGAAGAAGAAGAAGAAGAATCGATTGTTTCAGCGATGAGTGAGATTATCGAGGAGTTTCAGCGAATTGAAACCCTCACTTTATTTGAATAAGCGAGGGTTCTAGAGAGAGAATATTGCAGAAGAAATTGAAGATCTGTTGATTTTTTTTAGAGAGAGAAAGAAAGAGAGTGAAGAAGGGAGAAAAATTAAGAGATCTACGAATGACTGTATGTAAGTATATGAATAATACGATGACTGCAGAAAAATAAGGTGTTTAATTTTTGGTTTAAATATATATATTTTTTTACTTTGGTTTTTTTGGGTTTGTGTGCTGTTTTTGAGCTGTTTTCTTAATAGGGAGTATAGGGATTTTAAGATAAAGAGATTGAAAAAATGATTCACATGTTTTTCCAAAAAATATCTTTTTTGGTTTAGTGTTTTGGTAATTTGGGTTATTGAGTTTGATTTGATTATGGAATTGTTTAGTTTATGTTGTTGGTTGTTAATGGTGGTTAATTTTTCCGATCATTTTGATTTTCCTAGTGTTTTGTAATAGTTTCGATAATGTTTGATTTATGGATTATAACTTGGTTCATGTATTGTCAAAGAGGTTTCAAAGAAGCTAGTGTTTAATGATTCCATCAAGATAAATAATTTGCAGTTGATGATGAATAGATTTATTTTTTTAAACCCTGAGATTATTATAAAAATATTTGAAAAACACTGTCGAACACATCTCACAGTTTGAACACAGCGTACAACAAATTACCTGAAAAAACATAAAATACGCAACTTTTCAGTAGTTTAATCTTCAGGTTACATTATTGTGATTTTTTTTCATGATTTTGTGAAACAACTTTCTGGTTTAAAGATAACTGTCACGCTCTTTTACAATGTATACCCTTCTCTTACCTCATCCTTGAAAGTTGATGAATCATAATGCTAATGGGATATGTATGAACTTATTTCATAAATCATATTTCATTATGCTATTTAGTATATACTCATCTCTTACTTAACATTTAAAATACATAGATTAAAACACTTACTATCAAACATAAGTTTATTTCATGAGCTCATGAAACAACTTTATCTTTCAAAAGTAACACCCCAGTGGTTCATTATACAATGTGCTCACCTCTTACTTTATACTCAAAAAAATTAATAGATTAAAAATTTTTGTCAATATATTAACTTATTTCTTGAGTTATATCTATATCTTATATTAAAGTAGAGTTGTCTACACTTTAATATAATATATAGATATAGAATGAAGGGGGATAGGTATGGACAAAGGCTTTAAAAGCCGATGCAATATACAAACTTAACATAAACTCGACAATCAACCCCTTATTGACGAGTTATGCCTTGTTAATTGACTCGCTTAAGTACATGAATTAACACGACACTACATAGTTATTAAGCACTCTAAGCAGGTCAATTTAAGGTTAAAGGGGGTTCAGGCTGTGTACNAAAAAAAAAATCAAAATTGCATATTTCAGCAATCATACAACGCTAACATTAACCTAACACACTTGAATTAACCAGAGTTCAACTGAATTACGGATCAAATCTACCAAAAATCAAATCAAACTACCTCAAAATCATAATAAACTAGTCAAACAAATTACAAATCAAAACAAAACCTAAAAATCAACTAAGATCTGAGTAGATCCACCACAAAAATCAACCTCACTAACAACAGAAAATTTTCTAGGGTTTCTTCACTTCAACAATCAAACAAAATACGTTCTTCACAACTAAAACCTAATCAATTCGACTCAAAAAAATAAAAAAAAAAAAGCGATTACAAAAAAAACCGATGAAATTCTCAAATTCATAATGATAATGTTACCGTTAGGGCTTCCTTCATGACGATAGGAGCATTAGCAGCCGCCATGGTAGCGTAGATCTCCGAAGAAGAAGAAGAAGAATCGATTGTTTCAGCGATGAGTGAGATTATCGAGGAGTTTCAGCGAATTGAAACCCTCACTTTATTTGAATAAGCGAGGGTTCTAGAGAGAGAATATTGCAGAAGAAATTGAAGATCTGTTGATTTTTTTTAGAGAGAGAAAGAAAGAGAGTGAAGAAGGGAGAAAAATTAAGAGATCTACGAATGACTGTATGTAAGTATATGAATAATACGATGACTGCAGAAAAATAAGGTGTTTAATTTTTGGTTTAAATATATATATTTTTTTACTTTGGTTTTTTTGGGTTTGTGTGCTGTTTTTGAGCTGTTTTCTTAATAGGGAGTATAGGGATTTTAAGATAAAGAGATTGAAAAAATGATTCACATGTTTTTCCAAAAAATATCTTTTTTGGTTTAGTGTTTTGGTAATTTGGGTTATTGAGTTTGATTTGATTATGGAATTGTTTAGTTTATGTTGTTGGTTGTTAATGGTGGTTAATTTTTCCGATCATTTTGATTTTCCTAGTGTTTTGTAATAGTTTCGATAATGTTTGATTTATGGATTATAACTTGGTTCATGTATTGTCAAAGAGGTTTCAAAGAAGCTAGTGTTTAATGATTCCATCAAGATAAATAATTTGCAGTTGATGATGAATAGATTTATTTTTTTAAACCCTGAGATTATTATAAAAATATTTGAAAAACACTGTCGAACACATCTCACAGTTTGAACACAGCGTACAACAAATTACCTGAAAAAACATAAAATACGCAACTTTTCAGTAGTTTAATCTTCAGGTTACATTATTGTGATTTTTTTTCATGATTTTGTGAAACAACTTTCTGGTTTAAAGATAACTGTCACGCTCTTTTACAATGTATACCCTTCTCTTACCTCATCCTTGAAAGTTGATGAATCATAATGCTAATGGGATATGTATGAACTTATTTCATAAATCATATTTCATTATGCTATTTAGTATATACTCATCTCTTACTTAACATTTAAAATACATAGATTAAAACACTTACTATCAAACATAAGTTTATTTCATGAGCTCATGAAACAACTTTATCTTTCAAAAGTAACACCCCAGTGGTTCATTATACAATGTGCTCACCTCTTACTTTATACTCAAAAAAATTAATAGATTAAAAATTTTTGTCAATATATTAACTTATTTCTTGAGTTATATCTATATCTTATATTAAAGTAGAGTTGTCTACACTTTAATATAATATATAGATATAGAATGAAGGGGGATAGGTATGGACAAAGGCTTTAAAAGCCGATGCAATATACAAACTTAACATAAACTCGACAATCAACCCCTTATTGACGAGTTATGCCTTGTTAATTGACTCGCTTAAGTACATGAATTAACACGACACTACATAGTTATTAAGCACTCTAAGCAGGTCAATTTAAGGTTAAAGGGGGTTCAGGCTGTGTACAAGTAAACGAGATAATACGTCAAGATTTTACTCAATCTTCAACTTTAGTACATAGAAAAATGACACAACTAGCCAACACAACCTGAATTCGACATGAAATTTGTAGGTTTAGTCATTGACAATAAGCATAATGACACATCGTGAGTGCGTGACTCATTTTATTAAATGGGTCGGGTTATGGTTGAGAAGGACGAATTCGCCTATATAATAGTTGTAGATTCTAGATACAATAGTTTGTCTCTGCTTTCGGTTGGGGAGGTAACTGAATTAAACCCAAATAAGAGCATTTGAGCAAGCTGGTAATATTGGGCCCGGAACTTAACTGATAACAAAGTAGAAGCTGAGAGTAGCTAAGAGTACTATGGTTGTGTTTGGGCTGGGCCATTAAAATCTTGAACTAATACCAAACCATGATTTTGAGAAGGAAGAAGCAAATTTTTGAGCACTAACTTTTGGTATCCTCCTTTTTTATTGGACTGAGAAGCCCATAGAAAGATAGAATCATTTGATGCGAAATGGAATTTCCACTAGATTAAGCCATTAGGGCAATCAAATAACTTCCATTCAGGCCTTGTTTGGTTGTGCACTTGATTTAGCATGCATGAGTAATGGAAATTTCAAGGAAATACTAGATTGTCATTTTTTAGTTGACACAAAAGTTGTAAAATGGATGAATTGGAACTATTAGGATGTTATCATCATCTGTGTTTCGTAAGTGAATAGACGCGCGATATTGTCCCTTCCCACTTTCTCTCACTTGCTTCACTCTCCTTCGTTTCTCTGACCTCCACTTTGCTCTCCAAACTATCGTTGTCTATCGCCCATCGATGGAGCATCGTTCATTTAACATCAAACAAAATTTTTCATATCAAAATCATTCATTTTCCCAATTTACCCACCCTGTGCTTAGATTAGGCATCTTGTCTAAACGTTAGTTCCATAAAACTTGCGCCTAAGCGAGACATAAATCTATATGGTAGAGGAAAAAAGTTTTCTCTAACACAAACAATTCAAGGTTAGAAGAATACATACAAGTACCCGATGAAAATACTTTAAAATATATATATTAATTACTTCATTATCTAACCACAACAATATATCATATAAGTAGTCCATACTAATTAAATAAACATATCATCAATTTAGACCGTTTATCGACAGGGTAAATTAAACTTATAAACAAACTGAGGAAGTATGAAGTCATGGAGGGGTGGGGAGAAAAACCAGCTAACTCACACAAATCTAGTCACATGTAAAGTTGTCTACCTGCGAAGAAGAAGTAAACATCAAGGAAAAGAATGGAGTAAACAAAACAAGTTGTCAAACAAAACTGATCCAAAATCCTCCAAATTGAAGGTTATCCAAGTAAAGATATATAGATGGTATATTCTCACGTAAATTCGGATGTTTCACCCCTAAACAACTTGACATATAATAATTAATTTCAATCATGCATCTCTTGTGGAATCACACAAAGTTTATTTATTTTACCATCAAAGTGCAATATGTTGCATTATATTCTTTAACAATTGATCATACTTTACTTTTTACTATAAGCTAAGCTAAGCTAGAATTTAGTAGGAGATAATGAGTGACAACTTTTTCCCATCTAACTTTTTTAATTACTTTCATTCAGCTTTAACCTTGAACAGATCAACCACCCATATTGGCCAAATGTGAACAAAATCATTTGTTGATGTAACATGCTAATTATCTTTTAAGATCCTTTTCATCGAGCTAAAGCTAATTCCATTATTTGTCTTATATTGGTCAACGTCTAAAATTATTTGTTACATTTTTGTATTAGCAATCTAAAATTATTTGTTACATTTCTGTATTAGCAATCTAAAATTATTTGTTACATTTTTGTATTAGCAATTTGGCATATCGTGGTTTGTACGTGTAGTATTTGTGATGTTGCTTTTATATTGTTATGTTACGTTGTTGTTACTTGAATTGGTTGTTAGCATATGTATAATCTAGAACTTTGTGTATTTTCTAACGTAACAAGTAATTTGAGATGGAAGAATATCAAATCTTTGTGATGCATGTACTGAGTAATTATTTATAATGCTATTAAAGCAACTTGCCTTGCCTAAAGTTTTTAATTTGATTGGAATATAAACTATAAAGTATAGCATATTCTACTATACATATGCACAATAGCACAAATAAGTAAGGTAACCAAAAAAGGCAAGAAAGAACATTAGATTAGGACAAGAATAAGTGTAGGCTTAGAAAACTGGCGGAATACGCGACCAAACCTAGTGAGTAGTGTTCCTTTGTTTCTTGACTACCTCCTATCAAAGAAGCAACCATCCAAATGAAGCAATGCTCCTTTGTTTTTTCAAATGTGTTGCTAGCTAATCAATGAGACTTTAATTTGGATTGAGGCATGGCAAAGATTGAGAAAATCGGTTGCTTAAAATTTTAGATTTGGTTGCGCACCCCATTGTTTCTTGTTACTATACTTTTTACGTGAATTCTCCTTATACGAACTTACATGAAAGTTTTTTTCGTTTTAAAATTCTATATTGCAACATAAAGTTATAAACTCATTGGAATTTGTAGAAGATTATATATTGGTTGTTTGTTTGTTAGTGATTGAGATTTTATAGATTTATGGTCGTAACTTATTTTCTTTGAACTCTAGCATCAATAATTTACTTTGCAAATTAGCTCAAAAAATAATATACAATGTTTATCTTCTCCCACTCCACTTTAATCAACTTATCCTAGAATAAATTACAAATTACAACTAGCAGCATAGTACGAGTTGCGCTATCTATGCCTTTGTTTGGTTTGATACTAATTGTTGATGATGATTATACGTAAACATATATCTTGTAGTAAGTAAGATCATGCTCGAAATCGCTGTAATGTGGACATAAAAGGTCTTCGTGATTTAGACATGGTGGGCAGCCAATGGTCGTAATGAATATTGCGTCAATGCACATATCAATTCGACATGGTCTATTTGTCTTTTATAAACTAGTCAAAATTACTAGAATCAAATTGAAATTTTTATGTATTAAACTTAAATCGTTCACTTAATAGGGTTATTACACCGTTATAGCTGCAAAGATATTTTGCTAAGATTGGTAAATTAAATGATGTAAATTAAAAGGGTCATCAACTCAAAAGTAGTAACAAACCCATAGTTCTACAAAAACGTGTGGCTTATACAAAAGAAGCTAAGGCAGAAAACAAAGCAAAGCATGTGAGATAAGGATTAACTAGGGAACCAAAAGCATGTGAAACAAAGTGAAAGAATGCCAACACCATTAAGTGTGGCTATCTACTGGCTAGCTAGCTGTTGATGAACCAGATTAATTTACCTGTAAGCCAACCGAATAACCTTACATCTGCGTCCACAATATCTACACGCTATTATTATTCAATCCAATATGCTCCTAATAGATAAGATATTTCTTTTATTTTATTTGTTTGAACAGAAAGACAAATGCATTTTATCGGATCACAACCTCCTCAGGTCAATCTAATACTATTTTTAAAAGTAAATTGTTTCGAGAGTAAGGGCACCCCAATTTCTAATGTTTCTCGTGAAATATGAAAGACAAAAACAACACTATTAAATTAGGATCTCGCTCTAATCAACATAGTCCAACTTTATACCTCTTGAAAGTAAGGTGAAATAATACGAGAATCCCTAACCTCCAAAGTACCAGTCTTTAGTGCGACTCACTAGTTTAAGATACAAAACTTAACCATTAGACAAAATATAATACAAGATATCGATAAGGTTTAGAACAAAGAGATAAATAGATAATATCAAACTCATATTACATCAACTTGTGGTTCAATTTCAACTGTTCCTTTTTTTTTTTTTTTCCTTCTTTCATTTACTTGGCTACTACTTGGACATATGGGTTATGGGCCTTCTCAATACTCCCAACCGTCGTAACCCATTTACTTTCGTCATAAAGCCTAATTTACCATATTCCACTATACTAATTAGCTTATCCTATATTTGGTCAATTTGTGGCTGCGCTTTTGCCTTTCATTAACACTTTGCTTTTTTATGCATGTATACTAATCTTAACCTAGTATTTTTTTTTTTTTTATTACTGCACATAACATGCAATTTGGACAATTAGTGAATATATCTACTTACTTAATTTGGTCAGGTTCATTGTTGATTAATTAGTAGCCACTAACTTAGGTATATTCGTTGTACCGTTTATTTTAACATTCAATTAAACCCAAATTAACTTTGAATTTTATTTTTGATTTTACGAAATGATCAAAATTCATTAGCGTTTGACAAATGTAAATGGCTTAGTTATTGGAGTTGTAGCAACCCATATTATTGTCCTCACACACCTAACTCATGGCTTATCCATCAAATAAGTCCTACTACTACTAACTGTTTTTGTTGTTTTTTTTGTCGCCAACTTAGAACACTACACTTTACTTTCCTAAAGAGCTTGAACTAACTCAAAGCTAACTCAACTAATCCTTTTTTTTAGTGTTCAAATTAATTTAGTAATTTCTCATGTAATTTTAACCACTCAAGTTAACTACTTGCCAATCAAACACAACCAAGTCATTTGCAATATTTTTAACGTTCAGTTTTCACAAAACGTGTGATGTGGATATTTGATTTAAAACGTATAGCATACTACTACTCACTAATATCTACTATGTATATCATCCTAGCATGCTTTTTGAATAGATAATGACCAACATGAAAACCATGTGTTATCATCAATAGAATAATTAGCATTAGTTAGTCAATATCATTGGACATTTTTTTAATATCTTTTAATTACAATTATGCATTTTTACAAAACACACTATACCAATATATATCATCACTTAAACACCGTATCAGTATACAACCTTAATCACACGTCAACACCGTATCGGTGTACAACCTTATTCACACGTCGACTTTATCTATTTCAACAACGTGTGACGACTTGACTAATCAAACATTAAAAAGTCATTAGGATCACATTGTAATTAGAAACTAATAATATTCTAATTACTTTAGGCAGCACACCAAGTTCATGAGATGATAGATAAACCTCTGACTATGCATTGACTTTTGAATTAGTAAACTTTTTATACGACATATTTTTTTTTTGTTGTTGTTGGTGTTGTTATTACTTTTAGAGTATTCAAAGTAAACGATGGTTAATTAGAAATGGTAACCCAACTACTTGGTCCAACAAAATTCCAACTTACTCCAAGAAACGTACCAAAAGATTGAACAACAACAAATTCATAGCATTCATATTTGCACAGAATAATTTTATTTCTTGTGAAAGAATACAACATATAAAATAATAATAAAGATGAAAAGAATTTGATAATAATAATAATAATAATAATTGTTGATTTACAATAATATCTGATTGAATTTTCCCACCACAAGAATCACCGTGACCGCACCGACTAACGCCGTCTACACCGCTAACACTACTACTAATATTCACCTCATCATCGTAATCATTATCGTTAGAATTAAGAACACTTAAATTAATCCACGTTGGATGATCAATTTCCCATTCTACCCCTGAAGTTGTAGTAGTTGCTGTTGTTGTTGTTGTTGTAGTGGCCTTTTGTTTTTGGTTGTTAATGGCTCTAACCTCCACCCAACCGTCACTTTCCCAGTTTACCCCTGAAGTTGTTGCCAATTCACTGATCCTGCCCTTCCCGTCGATTTCATCCGTTTCGCCGAATAATGACGACGATGAGGATAAGGAGGAGGAGGATGAGGATGGGGAGAACTCGAGGTTCGGCCAATCAAAAATACTCCTAGGGGAGGAATCAATGACAATTTTAGAGGAGGTAACAGGGACTAAAAATGGATGTTGTAGTAGTTGATCACAACTCCACCTCTTCCCGGGGTTGCGATTAATGCACTTTTCTAAAAAGTCCATCGCAACCTCGGGCAGGTGGGGAGGGTACTCGGGCAAGTCGTCCGAGTACCCAATTTGAAACAAAGTATGGGCCCCACAGTCTTTCCACGCTGGCACACCGGTAAACATTTCAATCACCGTACACCCAAGTGACCAAATATCCGATTCGAATCCTTGTGATTCTCCACGGACGACCTCAGGGGCCATCCACAATGGACTCCCACGTGGCAGTGTCTGATCACCTTCATCACCACCTTGTATGATTTTCGATGAGCCGAAATCGGAGAGCTTCACAACTCCTTTATTGGACCCCACCAAAACATTACCTCCCTTCACATCGCAATGAACAACCCCTCTCGAGTGAACCTCATCCAATGCCTTCACAAGACACCAAGTGTACGACCTGATTAACTCCACGTCGTCCACCTTACCACCTCTTGCCACGTCACCTCCTGGTAGATACTCCATGTGTAAGTTCCTATGCGACGCCGTTTCATCATCCCCGTAGTACTCCACAACAAACGATAACGATGATTTTGATAAGAATCGAAGAACATTAATTTCGTTCTCCAAAGCTTCAACCGAAACCAAAGAATCTTTACTTGCCGACTTCACCGCGAAACGACAACCGTCGGATTCTCTAACCGCAACACAAACTGAACCGTAAGATCCTCTTCCGATGAACTTCCCTGGGACCCACTTTGTGTTTTGCTTCATCTCAAATTCCATTTAATTTTTTATTTTTATTCTTTATTAGCTTCGATATTAAGCTTCCTCTGTTTTTTTTTTCTCTTTAAAATTTTCTTTCTTTTGCTCTGTTTTGTAGAGAGTTGTGGTTTTTTGACATGGACCGAAAAAAGAAAGAAGGGCGTGTGGTATATATAGTGGTGTGAGTCTTAAATAAAAAAAAAAAAAAAAAAAAAAAAAAGGAAAAATTCGAGATGACGTAAGAAATCTCGCACCAAAGTTGGTTAAGAACTTTCGTTGACGTAGAAGGAAAATCAAATTGAAATTTTACATATTAATAGTATGAGTACACTTAATTTGTACAGTCAATTTTAATTTTTAGTAGTTTTCATTAGTTGTATCTGCCTACTTGTTATAGACACTTCGAGGGACACGTATGCAGTCGACGTATAACTCTTTCACACACTTATTTTATGTCGTTTTATATATAGTTGTGTTTTAATATATAATAATACGTTGTTTATATTATTTAGTATTTAGTATTTAGTATATTATTTGTAGTTTTTATGTATTTAAAGTTGAGTGTATATAAAAAATTTCTTAAATATAGGGTCTGTTTACTTTAGCTTCTTGATTTGTAATTAAGTATATAAATATGTAAAGTCGAATATATAAATATTTTTCTTAATTTATCGTGTTTTATCACTAGTATTGCACCGTTACTCGACTTCTTAGCTCCATCGTCTTGCTATATACAACCAATGAAAATGAAATGCAAAATAAGGTTGGCCGTCTTGGCGGTCTCCAAACCTTATTGACTTATTATAGAGGTAGTAGAGGAGTCTTGTGAATTGCAATTAACTTGGTATTTCCTTCTAAATCCATATGTAAAAAGTGTCTATATATTTATCATTAATTTGTGAACATTATTGAAGTAATAAGGATGAACTTGGTCTTTAGAAGTTTTAAGCCAGCTTATTATTTCTTATTTTAATTGATCTTGGCTTATGATCATAATTTATTTGAACTTATTTTTTTTATTTGAATTTGATAAGTTAAAGTCTGATAAGTTGAATAAAACATAACTACAACTCGACAAAATAATACGAATCAAACCCTCGGGTAGAACTAGAATTTGTCATTTCTAAAGTCATGACTTATGAATGCAATTGATGTACTACGTCAACAAACTATCTAATAATTATACATTTATACGGATATTCGAAGGTCAACTTCAACTAATACTATTATTTGCCGATATATTATTATTATTATTATCAAAAATTAAATAAGCATGCAATGAGATCGTTTAGATATGTTTCTAGAGTAAGTACTCGAGCAAGAAATAGAAGGGTCAATATTGGTTGGTTGGTAGCATTAGTAATTTAGTATACGTTTGTTTGAATGAATTTGGACACGTGTATATTAAAAAGGTGATGGTTCTAGGAAAGTTAGATAGGTTCTCGAACTACAACCAAGCAAATCTCTTCTTCGGATTTACTAGAAGATATTTCCCTTTATTTTATTTTTTTTGGCATTATGTAATATTTTGTGTGACATACATCATCTTTCCCCTGTTTTATATAACTAATATTATTATGATACAATTAGCTTGCGATTAGTTTTTAATTAATCAAATACAATACGATCAAATAATCTAATAAAAAGATCATGATTTTGCTTGTTGAGGAACAAGAAGAATCTCTTACCGGTTGTACTATATATAATTACTTCATGTACGAAGGAGATCAAGCGAATGCCCAAAGATTTGTACTCGTATATGTATCTTTGATCACATTTAGTTTTGATCACACTAAGAATATTTTGTTAGAAAATGCTTTTAAAAACTCTGATTCATATAATATGACATGTGATTTAGTGATACAAATGATAGCATACCATTGTATATCACCTTTGTTTATGTACATTTATTTATTAATTTGCACTCAAAGGAAAGAACTAGAAACAAAATTATCGTTAATCTGCATATCTAGAATAGCATAAGATAATCAATGAGATCAAGATTTGTGTACTTATTAGAAAGAGGGTGAAGTAATGTAGATTACAAAAGATTATATGCTTTCCCCTCCAAATTATGAGTTCGTTGCAAATCTATATTTTAATCGAAGGTTTAATGTTTTACTAGTATTTATTATTTAAGAGTGATAGACGAATATGAACCAACTATTGTCACAACGCATTGGTAAGGTAAATAAGTAATGCAATTGCTAATAAAATTTATTTTTAACAACAAACAAGTATTAGCTTTTGAGAAGCTTATATATAATCATATATACGAAGTATCAAAGTATATATTATAGATTGGAATTACTCGAAATGAGATAATAGCCTTGTTTTTTTTTTTTTTTTTTTTGGTGCTAGGGAGCCACAAGGGCGGGGTGAGAATCGATCCCAGGATCTCCTGGGACCGGGAGGGAAGCTTTTACCACTTAAGCTACCCCTCACTCTCAGATAATAGCCTTGTTGACCCAATATTCCAATACATTCTAGTAAAATTTAACGGAGAACAAAAATACTAAACGGATGTAATATATAACAGTAGAAATGCGGCTAATCAGTCTACTACTGTACTATATTATTGCTCTTTTTCGATTCTTCCTTTTCTTTTTCTTTTTTTTTTTTCCCTTTTTGAAGAGCTTTTTCGATTCTTCCTGAGACCATATCAATAGGACCATATTTGGATATGATAGATGCTTTAACCGTTCTATGTAGATCAAACTATTATATCGATCGATTTGGATTAGTAGAAGCGGCTAGTTAGTCTATTGTAGATGCCCTGTTAAATTTCATCTCATAACATATTTAAAATCGGCTAATTTGCTTGAACAAGTCTACCACCCCATGGTTAAAGACTATGAGCTAGTAATATTTTTAAACGGTATTTGCCTTGGTAACTAATAAAAAACAATTTTATTTGATAAACATCTAAATTCAATTTCAACCTAAATATTTTTTTTAAAAAAATAGTCAACCTAAAGGTTCATCTAATCCAATTTGAATTCACATCTTGAATTAGGCTCTTTAACTAGCTACAACTGGGGGTGTGCATCGGTCCGGAACTGGACCAAACCTGACTGGGACATGTTGGACCAGAAAACCAGAAACTGGGTTTGTTACAGACCGGAGACTAGACCTGATTTCCAGGTCAGGTCCGGTCTTGGACCCGTTGAACCAGTTCTTTTAATTTGAGACCTTTTATTTGTAAAAATGTAACTCAAAACCTGTTGGACCTGTTAGTTAGATCGAATCTTAAACCTGTTCGACCTATTTCTGGACTTGTTGGACCTATTCTTGGACCTGTTTGACCTATTTCTTACAAATTTTGTAATAAATATATAAATATTCCGGTCCATCTAGTCCGCACCTGAAAATTCAGGTCCATGACAGAATCGGACCGGAAACCTGAATTCATTTTTTTTTGCTAGACGGAAGATCGGACCAAAATCTCAGGTCCAATCTGGTCCAAATTCAAGCATGCTCTAGGTCCAATTGCGATCTGAATCGAATTTTGCACACCGCTAGTTACAGCGGGTCTTTTGCTCAAATAACTAGTTTAGCAAAAGTATTTACCATAATGACAATTTTTTAAATTTAATTCTCAAAATAGCTATAATACTAACCATATGCATTGGCCATTTAATTTTTCTTTTTTCTTTATATATAGAAATTTGAATTTTACAAACTACAACAACTGATTTTTTTTTTTTGGAGTTTTTTTTTTTTTTTAATATAAGTAAACCCCCCATTAACTAAATTATGAACTTATTTTTTTTCTTTTTACACGTTAACGAAAAACATGAATTATTTTTTTGGTTTTTTTAATTAAATTTTATCCTATACAAATACAAAAATTCAGTTTATTCTATAAAAAAAAAAAAAAATTCAATTACACATAATGCAATTAAAGAACAAATGAACAATACATGTAAAATAAAATTATACAGATTATAACATAAGATGGGCAAAGAACCATTAATCAATGGCTAAAAGTGGGGTTGGAAAATTGTGGCAAGAAGGAAACTAGACTACTAAGAGTAATGCACGAAATACAATGAATAAATTAAGGTTTTTTCTCTTTTTTTCTTTTCTTCAAAAAAAAATAAATAAATAAAAATAATAGAATAATGGATGAAGAGATAAAGATTTTTTTTTTACATATTATTCAATGTATTTGGTCAATAATATAGCTACTTTGGGAAGCGACTACGTACCTTTCGTTTCTTCTGAAAGAGGTTCGTATGGAGTCGAAAGCGCTAAGTTCGGAAATGTTGTTGAAAGATGAATCCTCCTCGTGTGCGTGGCTAGCTACGTATGCAACATATCCAAAAATATAATAGCAACAAGGATTGAAGCCATGACCTCTCTTACATAATCCAAGCTTTTTACCAACTCACCCAAGTGTTTTTAATGTGTAATAGATTATTTTTAATATATATTGTTCTCAAACATGCACCTATCATCATTTAAAAAAGGCGTTTGAGACAACGTATGTGTGTCTTCTAAGCCTTCTCAATCATCACCGTAATTACGCCATGTATGGAAGGTACTTAAGTTATACTCAACCATTGTGCTATGTACATAAGACACATAAGTTATATCCAATTATTCAACCAAAAATATAATGTTAACAAAAATCGAATCTAAGACCTATGCAAGGAAATTCAACACAATTACCAACTCAACTAGATATTTTTGGCGACCTTTGGCCAATTTTTTAAATATATTGTTTTAATAGTATACTTAAAATAACAGCAACAAATAACTAACTCAGCCCAGTAAAAATCACACGTAACATATTAAGATAGCACCTTAATTGCCTTTACCGGATGCGGTAGTCTCCTCCGCGATCTCTGTAATAAGAAAGTCTGCAAGACACAACAAGATCGTCGAGTGTGCCTTCTCCTCCAGGGTGGACATCTCAGCGGTTTATGGACCCCGTGACTTCTTTGCCAGAGGCGCCCTACGCCCTTGCTGCTTATTGTTACACGTATATTAGATATGTTGCCCGAGGCAAAGTCTGAGCAAAAAACTAGTTAAATATTAAAAGTAGTCTTGTTGATAAATATTTTGGCTAAATTAGTCATTTTGACAAAAGACCCAGTTACAATTAGCTTATAGTCAAATTAGATGTAAGAAGTTAGGGCCTGTTTACTTCAGCTTAAAATCCGTTTAGTTCAGTTCAGTTCAGCTCATTTTGGTTCAGTTCACTTCGGCTCTTCTCTTAATTTGTTATTCATTAATCCTTCAGAAAAAAACTTTCAGTTCAATTCAATTGTTTTCAACTGAAGTAAACCGGCCCTTAATTGACTATTTTGATTGTCAAACTATTATAAAGTACTCCGTACAAAAAAAATCAACCTACACCCAAGAGCTTCCTAAACAACACATTTAAGGTCATTCAATTCAATCAACCAACACATATATAGATCAATCTTGTAATTGTATTCATATATTCTACTCCCCTTTCACATTTGTTTGATACGTTTTGACTTGTACATATGCCAATACATTTATTTGACCTTAAATATATTTTGTTGTGTATATGTAAAAATTATAATAATTGGATGTTAATAACGTACTCATTGAGAAGAATCAAACAAAATTCGACTATATTATGTTTTATATATTGGAAGTAATTCAAAAGATTATCTAATATGTTAGGTTGTGTAAACTCCCTTAATTAGGATGATTTCCATGGATCATATTTATAGGGTTACAATAACAAATAATATAGTTTCCTAAATATTATCCTAACAATATTATAAATATATCCTACTTTACATAAAATATTATTTCTAGATATAATATCATAAATCTATGGATTGAATATTTTGATGAATATTCTATCTCTATCATACCCCCGCAATCGAAGCGGGAGAAAAGTGAACTCTTTGTCTGGATCAAATCTACGTTTGAAGGAGGCATCGAACTGTGTAGGATAATATAGGTAACCCACGATCAAATATAGTAGCAACAATAGTGTGTTGATGATGATGAAGAGCAAGTGCCAAAATCTACGTAGAGGAGAATAGAGCGTTGTTGTGCCAAAGGAGGAAGAGGAGAAGGGCCGCGTGCAGTGGTAGATATTGGCCAAGTTATGGATTTATAGGAGAAGAGGAGATCAAATCGTAGCATCTAGAAAAAAAAAAAAATATATATATATATATATATATTGTTGCAGGAAATCACATTCATCCATCTACGAGCCCATGGGGCTACCTTTGGTGTTGGTCTTTTATATTGTGGTACACAAGATTGTTGTGCAAAGGGAAAAAAACAATTAGCTACGTGGAAGAAAATTGGAGGTTTGCTTGACCACATTGATCATATTATCTTAACGATATTATAAATATATCCTACTGTACATAAAATATTATTTCTAGATATAATATCATAAATCTATGGATAGAATATTTTGATAGTAATAATGCAAAATTTTAAATATATCAAACATTTAGGAATGAAGGAAATAGCTAAAAAAACAATGTCACAGCATTATACACTAAATTTAGATGCGTGAAGAAACGAAAAGTCGAATCTTAAGAACAAATGCATGAGGATAAACATGAATCGTTTATGAAGTTTATCAATTTACGTGTGAATAACAATACGACTTGAATTTGTCACCTATTATGCCACATGTTGTATAGTACAATTCCCAAAGACTAATTCAGGAAAAAGATGGAATCTTAAATCTAGTACTACACCCACATCATTCATTTTCAATTGGTGCATGTCCACCTTGGACGATAACTTTGAACTTTATGATCACTGCTGATTTCATCGATTGTGCAATGTTCGGTCCCTTAATTTTTGCGATATTTTGAAGTACTTCATACGGAGTATGATTTCAAATAATAAAATATTTATTGCGTCAGTGATATCTTGTTAGGTATTATTAGTGGTCTCAATATTTATCTTTTAATAATTTTATTTTCCTTTTTCAATTAAAAAATCTTTTACATTATTCATATCAATTCGATTAAAAGAGTTATGTTAGATTTGATAATGTACAAACATAAATGTGAAGAAAATGTTATCTCATTGGACAATTGTATGAAATTTTGCAAGTAAAACGGAATGGTGTGGTTATGTGGAACATAATGTATTCGTCCCCTATTGAAGAAAATAGCTTAAGTATGTGTTCGCTTTATATATATGTCGATGGGGCTACTTTTCTTACTTTGCGATGACTTTATATTAGAATCTTCAGGGGTTTTGTTAAATGGACTCACATTCACTCGTAATTGCCATTTAAGTTTGGTCCAACCCACTCTAAAAGAGGTGATCTATCGATCAACAAAAACTCAACCCGCTAAAGCATGCAATCCTTTTTAGCCAACTAGTGATGGGTAATTTTATCATTTGAAACAAAGACCAACCCATTTTTCAACTCCAAAAGCCTCAATTTGACAATTTTTATTGTGACGATGTGATGATGGAGTTCGACTCTTTTGTATATTGGCACAGGTGCAACCCATCACCCATACAAAATACTCGTTATTATGCGGGTCAATACGACAATCTCAATTATTAGATGGGCCGAGTTAGGATTATAAGAATCCAATTGGAATAATATTTGATAACAGAATCTAAAATATAAGTCACATAAAATTTAACACATTTCTGTAAATAACAAAGTTTAATTACCTATGTTAAACTTTTAAAAAAAAATTAAGCTATGTTTGACAACACATTTCAGTCTACTAAAATGATAAGTAGCTAGAGTTGTAAGTTGTAGGTCATATTAAATGATTATAAGTGTTTGGAGATGACCTTGATAAAAAATTTAACCCAAAAAGTAATTGAAATTGAATTATTAATCATCCCAAGTGTTGATATTATAATTTATCTTATTAGTTCGACTCTACCTAACTGATTTTTTATCGGTCTACCCTACATCCGGTGCATACTACTTTGTATTAAACCCCATAAAAACCTTCAACTTTTTACTACTAATGTTTAGTTTTATGCGGTTGATGTTCAAAATTTTAGTCAAGATGTTCTCTTCCAAAACTAAAACGTAAATGCTTATTTTTTTGCTTTATAACTTTTAATTTTACAACCTAAATCTACTTTTGATGTTCCGTTTTCTATAGCTAATGTTTATAATTTTACTTTGGATATTCACTTCCCATATTATACTATCTAAATATTTGCTTTTCTTGGTGAAAACTTTCAATATGTAAAATTGGTACTTAACATTGCTCATTGAGAACTGATCGAATATTGTATTTGAAAAACTAAACATTGCATTTGAAAAAACTAAATATTGCATTTACCATAATACATGCATACATATATACACAAATGATGTAAATTGTGATAAAAACGGAATATTATTTAAATTCAAGTAAGTAAAATAGTGATGAACATTAATCATAAAAAACTGAACATTATTGTCTATTGAAAGTTGAAGGTTGCGCATAAAATTTTGAATATTGCCCCAATAACTTAGTTCGTTATATGTTTCAAGTGCATATTAGATATTACCAATCGATTTCAGTATTCAAACACACCCTTAATATGATATGATCGACGAAATTAGATTCAAATTAGTTCCAACAATATAAAAAATATAGGTTATTCAAATTAGATGTCATATTTTTCTCCTTTTAGTATGTTGTCTCCATGTTTCAATTCTCTTGATTTCTCTTTTCATTACATGTTTTTTTTTTCCTTCTTCTGTTTTTCTCTCTTATTTTTACACTCATATACTAAGTACAAAATATTTTTATGGGTGTTCCACTCGATTCAACCTTTTGGGCTAATCCGGATGAAGGCTCAATTTTGGGTGATTAGGTTTCAATCTCCTAATTGTTGCTGTGGGGGAATCGATCACATGTCTCCGTAAGTGTAGGCTCAATCACCACTATATCAACTATTAATTGGTTAAGTAGTACAAAATTTGACAAATTGTCTATAAATTGTATGCATTTATTTTAAAACAGAGTCACCCTGTAGTATTCAATACAAAGTAAACAGTTTGGGTTATGAGTAGAATTGTAAAAGGCAAGGTTAAGCCGAGAAAGTATAAATTCAGAGAAAAACTAGCCCAGAGGAGGATAATTTCGTTATTTCACACCTTTTTCTTTCAAGTTGAAAACATACAGTTTCAAGTCACAATTTTTTTCAAGTCGCGGTGCAAAATTTACAAGTCATAAAAAAAAGTTAATTTCAAGTCTCATAATATATACTTTTAAGTCAAAACGCATAGAGTTCAATTTAGTTAAACACAACTTTACGCTGAGCGAGCTATAATATTTATATACGAAGTATCATAATTTGTGTTAAACCCTAGTCTAAAACAAACACAATTAAAACAAATAAGTAATCCACTTGTCATCTCCGCTTAAAATTAAAAGAAAAGAAAGACTGCAGTTTTATCTGATCCAAAACAGCAGGTTTCAGGAAAAGTGGGTCCCACAAAATGGCAAAAAAAAATAAAAAAAAGGTGCAGGTTGACATATAAACCACAACATAGAGGCAACACTGCAAGTTTCCAAGAGTCATTTTGGCAAAATTCGTTTTTATTTTATATTATAAAAATATCTGTGAAATTATTTTTTGAGGCTAGAAATAGAGTTTCAGATTGATGATGTGGAGCAACATGATTGGGTATCACTGAAATAGAGGCTGTAAAGAAGAGAGAGAAAGTGTCTGACAACAAAGATTGGCTGAGAAGTGAGTGTTGTTTCTTATACGTTGTGGGTTGATTGACGTGCATACTTGTTTATCACCTATCATATATTCATATGATATGATTTTGATTTTAATTTTAATTTTAGTTTCTTTTACTTTACTCTTGTTTTTTTTTTTCTTTTTCTTTTTCTTTTTTTTATTAATAATATTTTTTTGTCCTTTTGACAAATGTCATGCTAGTGTGATGCCAACAATGATGGTGTGAAGTCATAGTTGTGAAGTTTTGGTAATCATCATGGTACTCTTGAAAGTTATATTTATGGGAATTATGGGTGCTTTATTGTGTCATTATAATTAGAGGTTGAGGTTGGTTAACATCAAAAGCTATGGTTTTGGGTCATATGTGTGTATACGTGGTGATCATTTATGTTATTGTGTACAAATTTGTTGGAAGGAGAAAGTTAGATGGTAGGTAACTAGGTATACTACAGGAATAAGCTTAGGTTCTGTATTTGAATATTCTCCAATCCGTATAGATCAGGTTATCATTAATTATAAAAATTTGAATTTTACTAATCAAGTAATTTCATATATAACCGTAAAAGTAGTGCTATTATCGGAACGTGTTATCTTGAAGAAATAGTACAAAATATTGGATCACTTATACCATTAATTTGCATGTTGAAAATGTTTTTCTAATTTAAACATGCATGTTTAATTTACACGGGGTAACTTATAAGTATATATAATTGTTGAAATGCCATAAAATGCGTGCCGAACACTATGAGAAAACTAATATGTTCCTTAAATTCGAATAAAATAGTGACAAATCAAAATTTGCTTGTGAAATACTAGAACTATTATGCGAAACATTTTTTTAATGAATTTTTCTCATATATACAATTACCAAACTTTTGAAATGTTAGTAAATTATGCAATGTCTTATCCTTAAAGATTTTCCTTCTTTCTTTCAATTCCTTTTTGTTGTAATTATACATCAAAAGACAGAGCGAAAACTTTCTACTTGTACATATCCATTGTTATATAGTACAAATCAATTATATAAAACTAGAGATAATCCTACATTTTGCTGAGTTGTTGTTTAGTATTTTCATGAAACTATTCATACATCTATTCACAATCGTGTCTACTAAATGGGGGTAATATTATTCTAGTACTTTGTTTTTTATAAACATTTTTGTGGACAGATCGAGTCATAAAACCAATCTAGATTATTGTCATATAATGTATGGTATGCACATATGACAAAGGTAAAATAAATTTGAAAAGTGATGAGTGTTAGTACTTGGGCACTATACCTAATAATTAAGTTAGTAGTGTAGCACCAACCAAAACCGATAGATTTATAAATGAGTAATCAAATGATATTCGTCGGTGTTTGGTTGCGTAGGTGTGGTTTGCCTTGTCGTAAACATGCGGCTCATTACATTATAGAATACATATATGCTTACTTCTATTTTTATACAAAAACATTATTGGCTTTTCTAACAAAATATTATATTATTTTTAAACTATAATAGTAAATATTAATATTTTAATATAGATGAGCCTAGGGAACCGTGACACTTGGTGGTAGGAAGACCTTTGCCTAATTGTCCACTACTTATGTGGATAAGGCATGTGGAGGATCACACTATGAGGAACCTTACCTATTTTGTATTTTCTCTAAACTTGCTTACTTGTATTATTATTCTCTTGACAAAAACAAATAATTACATAACAATAAAAATGGAGTATTAAAATATAGTATAATGTTTGCTTGCTCAAGATTTGATTTGTCTTTACCAAATCGTATTAACCACTCTCTCTCACGATAACGTACATTAGTGTATTATCATAACTTTTACAATTGTAAGTAGTACTTACGTACGCATCATGTAGTTTTACTAGCTACAAGCCTATCTACAATGTATGTTTGTTTTAAGAATAATCATTAACTACTCTAACATCTAATAAGTCAAAGCTAATAATTGTAAAATGAATAAGAAAAAAAAAAAAAACAGCTAAAGATCAATGTTAATACTCCCTTGATCTTTTTTTAGTTACTACAAGCTGACTTTCGACACTATTAATGTTGCAACTTTGACTCACTTTGATGCTTAATATGTAAGGAATAACATAGTTATATGAGATCTTGTTTGAATCGTCACAATGTATACTCTCCAAACATATAATTTTTACAAATTTTTATTATACCAAACTCGAGATTTTAAAATTATAAGTTGCGTTTTGGAAGATTTGAAAAAGTGAATGTAGCAACTAAAAAAAGACAGTGAGAGTAATATTTAACCCGGTGTGTTGAAAATGTAGAAGACTGAAAAGAATGAAATGAATAAATAAAATAGTGAAAGTATCGGGTTAGACCGTTTGACCCAAACATTTGGGTCAAGTTAGAAACAACAAATCCAAACATGAACAACATCACTAATCACCATCACTAAAAAGCATATTTGACCACCACCATCTACGGCCAGGGATGTGCGAAAAATTCCGAAAATCTAGATATACGGTTAGTTTTTTGAAATTTAGAAAAACTGGACTGGATACATGATCGGAACCGGAGTGGAATTGTAACAGCGAAACTAGAAAGAAACCCGGCTATAAAATGCGAATTTGGATTTTAAAGGAAAACAAAATCGGATATCTGTTTTTTTTTATTCGATTTTTTCAAAAGATAATGAAGTGGTTTAGAAGAGATTCGATTAAAAAATTCGGAATTCCGGTTTTACCGTAATGGATACGGAATAATATTTCGAGATTCCGAAATCTGGATATAGATCGAAATAATTCTATTATCCAATTTTGCACACCCCTACTACCGCCATCATATGGTTGATCGACCATTATTACTGGCTGTCCTCGCTCTGTCGTCTCACTCAAATCCACTTTAGCCCTCAATATTTGCCGCTGCAATTTCAAGTCAAAATAACCAAATAAACAATTAACCAAACACAAAGAAAACCAATCGAGTGTAATTGAAAAGGTCGACGAATCAGGGTTTTTGGTGATTAAGATTTCATCATGATTTCAAGCTGAATCAAGTGTACTTTCACAACTTCTACAGGCAAGTATGGAAATCATATCAAGAATACGTTATTGTAATAAATTAATACTCCCTTCGTTTTATTTTATTCCTTAAGTTTTGACTATGAACACTATTTATATAAATCATAATTTAACTATTGTTTGCATTTTATATGTACATAGAAATATATTTATATGGGGTCTTGTTTGATTTGCCTCGATTTATACTATTAGAATATCAACTTTTTATAATTATTAAAAATACAAAATTTAAAATAAAAGCATTACAAAAGTCACATCGGCAGACGTGTAAAATAAAACGTAACGAATAAAATGAAACGAAGAGTATAACAAACTGAAAAGCAAGCATTTGAGTTCAAATAATAAGTATTTGATTGAGAAAATGAGATGATAAAATGAATGCTAAATCTCAATAATTATCCTGACCCAATATACTTGACTATGTAGATGTAAGATGATTTTATGCATATATAAGACAATTTCATATAGAAATAATACAATTTCATGTTGCAATAAGAGAAATTTCATGCAAATATAAGACAATTTAATGTACAAATAAGAGAAACACAAGCATAAATAAGACCCGTACAACAATAAAATACTTCAATGTAGAAATAAGAATTAAGAAAAATGCCACATAGAAAAAACATAATGTCATATAAAAATAAGAAAATTTCATCTAGATCTGACAACATTGCGTTGGTATAATTTCACTGTATTATAAGTTATATTACTCAGTTTGACACAATACATTCTCAATAAAATAAGGATATAACCAAGTAATATAGGCATGTAGCTGAGCTATCTAGCTATATATTCTTTCAGTTTCTAAATGTTTGATACGTTTGAAATCTTGATACTATATATTCATAAGATGGGAAACTTTTAAATTACTTTTGAATATATTTAACATACTATAGTCATATGAGATATTATTTAATTTGTCCCAATGAATACGTTATTAATATCCAATCATTATAATATTTACATATACACAACAAAATATATTTGAGAACAAGCAAGTAGATTAATATACAAGTTAAAACATATAAATAAATAGGAACGGAGGAAATGCTAACTAAAAGACATAACATTGTATTCAGTAACACACTACTATGGAGCAATCATCTTGCATTAATCACTTCAAATTATTATTCTGATCGAATAGTGCTCATATACTTATGTTGATGAATATTGAAAAATACCAAAAGATGAGAGGAATACCTTACGCTAGGCCAACCCCAAATCCCAACCTAAAAGCAACAAAGTTTTTGATAGGATAAGGAGCCAAAATAAATGGTCTCTATCACTTTTGGGCAAAGTGAACCTTAGATACATCGTAAGGGTACTTTCTTAATTGTGAGAGTCCTTGCCTTTTCAGGGATTTTTTCCATCCATACACAATTACAAATTTAGTTTGTTTTTGGATACTACATATTTTAGTGCAAATTTTATCCTTAAATTAAATAGTGACATACAAATACACAAATAAGAATTTTTTAATATACTGCATTTTGAATGCCTATATATGCTATCTTCAAATTCAATTAAAAATACCTATATGGAGTATATGTGTACAAAAGTTTTACCGTCGTTGAATCACTTTAGTTGCAATAAAAAGTGTGACACAAACTCCTAGGGAAAAAAATGAAAAAAAAAGTGATTAGCAAGTGTAGGGGTATGGATTACTTCGTAATTTTTTAAGGGGAAAGGAAGTGGGATCATGATCAATATAATAAAATATGGGTATAAAAGTCATTGCACATTAAAAAGTTTGACTAAATACGACAAAGAAATATTGTTACAATTATTGTGTTACTATCCAAAATGGTAAAAGTTGAAACTAATGTGACGAGAGATAATAATTAAATGCTATCGATCAAACCAAACACTCCACGAACAATATGAACTTTTTATTAGGACACATGTTTAAACTTATTAAATCTTATTTATCCTTATTTCCACTCGTTTGAAATGTTAATTATGCTCCACCCTTGTTGCTAGCAGCCTGCTATTTGTGGTGGCCGTCAACACTCAGAGAAGAGTTATTTATAAGCCCCCCCCCCCCCCCC
>PYUH01000120.1:5541907-5593794 GCA_016808085.1 Suaeda aralocaspica | reverse complement strand
GACTGATTCGAAAGATGAATGAGACAGTTATGGACGTCATTCCCTTTCGAGTCTTCTTGTACCGTCGCGCCCGTCAAACCGTACACTTAGCAATTGGCAATCACCTTTCCCAAAACCAATAACCCTTCGGGCATGCACCAATCTTCTTAGCGCGGCATCTCCCCCCCTTGCATCTTTATTACCCGTTAGCCAATGTCTCCTATATAGGTGTTCTTAGGGCGAATCACTAAACAAGACACATGCATTCCCACCCCGTGGGGCATATTGAACTCGCGTATTAATACTGTTATTTTTGAGGCCATCTCTAATCTAGACATTGAACTCCCTTCCCCACAGTTGTTCGGAAGCCTTTAGCATATCATAGAACTGCTTGGCCTCGGGGTTAGGTTCCTCCTCTGCTGGTACCCCGATTGATCTTGGTTATGTCCAAAAGCATCCATAACCTTTCGCGATTAAGCATTGGATTGCCGGTGGAGGCCTCAGGTAACCTCTTCCCCATGACAATGCCACTCATAATAACCCGGTGTAAACCCCTTGGCATACAATGATACTTTAACTGTGTCCGGCTCATAGATGCGTTGTTCTTGCTTTACCACACGGCTCCTGACCCTTTCATTTGGGTCAGTTTGTCTCGGCGATGATGTTTACATCATTGAAGGAATTCTCCCTTCCCTAGCCGGTCATGAGATCCGCCTTCTACACCATCCAACATCCGTTTCTTGTCATAGTGAATCCTACCCCTTCTACACACACACTTCACGCATATAATTATTTAGTCTCCAAATGGCCTATAAACATTAAACTGCATAGGGTTGTAGTTATTTAATCTAAAGATTTGAACATCAATGTCTTGTTTACCGCGAAGAATGGTTCAAAATAGTAAGTAAGTAATTCAACGAAGCCGCGCAGCCGCCAAATTAGAAAGCACCATCGTAAATGAAGTTCCAATGATTCCTTAGAAATCTTTGTTCTAATTTTGTTCTTTGAGTTGTTTCAGATCAATCCAATCACACCCCACCAATCCACAACATCGATACCAACCACATGCTCGAAAAAAACCAATCCCCAAATCACAAATGATTCGCATCCAAAATGAAAGTGCCGGAAAATTGTTAATCTCATTACGGACCAAATGGGGGTAAAGTGAGTGTAAAAAAAGAGTGGAAGTGCAAGTGGAAGTGAGCAACCATAAGATGAGAATCAGAGAGTGGATTATAGGATGATAATAAAAATGGAATAAAGATGGAGAATGTGAAGACACCAACTTTCAATGGTAAAATGGGCTTTACTTCTTGATCTTAATATGTAGATCAAAGTCAAGTAAGTTTAAGTTATGATCTAAATAATTAGTTTTATGTAAAAATCTTTTCTATAATCTTAGTCCGTATTGTCTGAACAATCAAATAAGTGTACTCTCAGAAAGTAGCTAAGGCCCATACATTATGTGTTAGTTCTGTTGATTTTAAAACATCACCCCACGAGTTTTTTTGTTGCAAAAACTATGAATGCCTTGTTAGTCGATTCGCCACATATAGAAGACGTGTTAATCCAATTAGTACCGTAGAGTGGTACAAGCATAAACATAATGCTGATTAAGCTCGAAACCAATCACAGATTAGCAACTTCAAGTTGATTATAGTAACTAGTAGTTGTGCTGATTAATGCTCGAAACCACAATCACAGATTAGCAACTTCAAGTTGATTATAGTAACAAGTTGATTATAGTAACCCAGATTCGCAACTTCAACTTGATTATTAAGTAACAAGTGACTTCTTGTTCTCGAAACCAGCAGGTAAAGAACCAAAACATCAGCATGTTTATTGTTTAGTTCGACATACAGACCACATCAAAAACCAATCAAAAACCACAATCACAAATCGACAACACCAATGCTCGAAACAAAACAAATCACAACCAAAATCCCAATGAATTCGCATAAAGAAAATGAAATTAAACCAAAAACACCAAAATCCGTCGAAAAAATTAAAACAAAAAGATCAAATTAAAAACGAAATTACAATCAAGAATTACAAACCTACCCGAAATTAAAACCCTAACACGAAGACAATTGAGTTTGCAAGAAATTAAAGACGAATTAATAACCAAAATTAAAAAAACGAAATTAAAATACGAAATTAAAAACACGAAATAAGTATATTTACCCAATCACTACAACGAAGAAGAAAGGAGAAGAGCGCCGGAAATTTGCAAGAAGACGCCGGGAAATAATTGGTAAAATCGTTGAGAAGTTCGCCGGAAACAACCAAAAAAAAAAAAACGAAATTAAAAAAACACACGCCGTATAAGGAGAAGGGCGCCGGAATGGCGGCATAACTCCGCCGCATAGAGAGAAGGAAGGGAGTGTTTTGTGAAGGAGTGTTAGGCAGAAGGACGGTATAAGGAGAAGGGTTTGCGTTGTATTCTGTTTTTGAAGGCAAATCAGGTATTTTGGTGTTTGTATATGCGACGACATTTGCGACGGATTTTGCGACGGAATATTCCGTCGCAATCCAAAATTCGTCGCAAATACCCTCACTTGCTTTGATTTTTTTTGTCACTTTTTGGACACGGACTAATCGTCGCAATACGCGGAATTCCTCGCCAAATTTGCGACGGATCATTTCCGTCGCAAAACTTGAAAATTCCCTCGCAATTTTGCGACGGAGTGAATTCCGTCGCAAACTCCTGTTTGCGACGGAATTTGTATTCCGTCGCAAATATCGGCTATTTGGTCGTTTTTCTTGTGGGTTATCTCTCCAACATATAATTTTTACAAATTTTTCATTATACCAAACTCGAGATTTTAAAATTATAAGTTGCGTTTTGGAGTTTGAAAAGTGAATGTAGCACTAAAGCAGTGAGAGACATGAAAAACCCGGTGTGTTGACATGTAGGACTGAAAGAATGAAATGATAATAAAATAGGTGAAGTATCGGTTAGACCGTTTGCCCAAAATTTGGGTCAAGTTAGAAACAACAAATCCAAACATGAACAACCATCACTAACACCATCACTAAAAACCTATTTGACTCACCACCATCTACGGCCGGGATGTGCGAAAATTCCGAAAATGCAGATATACGGTTGTTTTTGAATTTAGAAAAACTGGACTGGATACATGATCGGAACCGAGTGGAATTGTAACACGCACTCGAAGAAACCCGGCTATATGTGATATTTGGTATTCAGGAAAACAAATCGGATATCTTTTTTTTTTTTTATTCGATTTTTTTCAAAGGTAGAAAGTGGTTTAGAGGCTTCGATTAAAAATTCGGTTCCGGTTTTACCGTAATGGATATGGAATTAGTTCGAGATTCCAATCTGGATATAGATCGGAATATTCTATTATCCAATTTTGCCCACCCCTACTACCGCCATCTATCGTTTGATCGACCTATTACTGGGCTTCCCTCGCTCTGTCGTCTCTCCCAAATCCACTTTAGCCCTCAATTGCCGCTGCAATTTTCAAGTCAAAATAACCCAATAACCAACCACAAAGAAAACCAATCGAGTGTAACTTGAAAAGGTCGCCGAATCGGGTTTTTGGTGATTACGATTTCTTCTGCGTTCACGCTACATCAGGTCTTCACTCACCCCCTTCTACAGGCCGCTGGATCTCTGCCAAGAACGTTATTGTATATCAATTAATACTCCCTTCGTTTTAATTTTATTACCTTCAGTTTTTACTATGAAACCCTATTTAGATACCATCTAATTCCTACTTGTTTGCGACTTTAATGTCCATAGAAATCTATTTCATCTGGGGCTTTGTTTGCTTGATGTGCCTCCGCTTTATCCTATTCTATCAACTTTATATCTTCCCTCAAACCAATTTACCACACTAAAACATTCAAGCAAACTCCACATCGGCAGACGTGTCAGCCGTTACGATCTCCAATGCAACAAGAGCAGCAGGCTCCCCACTGACAGCAAAGCCATTGAGTTCAACTATAATTTTTGATTGATAAATGAGCATGCCTCCGAAATGCTGCACATCGCAATATATCCTGACCATTATATGCCCCTTGCTAGATATAGATGATTTTAGCATATAGATTTCATCACATAGACATAACCTTTCTGTACAAGCCATCCAAATTTCCGATCGCCTCCGCAGCATTCCATAGACGCACAATTAATGTCACAATAAACGCCCACAAGCATCAAATAGGTACCCGTACACATAATACTCCAGTGGAAAGAATCATGATTCCCCAAAAATTCACATAGAAAAACATAATGTCATTAACAATAAGACAATTTCTTCGCATCTAGACCACATTGCGTTGGTAATTTTCCCGTTTATAGTTCATTACCTGTTGACACAATACATTCTCAATAAAGGAGGATACCCGAAGTAATAGGCTGTAGCTGAGCTATCTAGCTATATGCTCTTTCAGTTCTAAATGTTTGAACGTTTGAATCTTGATACATATCTTCATAGATGGGAAACTTTAAATTACTTTTGAATATGTTTAATACTATCAGTCATATGAGATATTATTTAATTTGTCCCAATGAATACGTTATTAATATCCTTATCATATTACTTACCCACAACAAAATATTTGAGAACAAGCCAGATGATTAATACACAAGTTAAACTTATAATACATGGACGGAGGAGGAATGCTAACTAAAGACATAAATTGTATTCAGTACACACTACTTGGAGCATCTATTGCATTAATCCATTCAATTATGTCTTGTCATCGAATATGCTCATATACTTGTTGATGAATTTGAAAATACCAAGAGAGAGGAATACCTTACGCTAGGCCCCCCCCAAATCCCAACCTAGCAACAAAGTTTTTGATAGGATAGGAGCCAATAAATGGTCTCTCTCACTTTTTGGGCAAAGTGAACTAGTATACATCGTAGGGTACTTCTTATTGTGAGAGTCCTGCCTTTTCAGGGATTTTTTCCATCCTCCCATACACATTAACAAATTTGTTTGTTTTTGGATACACATATTTAGTGCAAATTTTATCCTTAAATTCATACGTGACACAATCACACAATAGATTTTTTATAATCTACTGCATTTGAATGCCTCTATGCTATCTTCAATTCATTTCACAATCCTATATGGAGTATATGTGTACAAAGTTTTACCGTCGTTGAATCCTTTAGTTGCAAAAAAGTGTGACACAACTCCTAGGGAAAAAAATGAAAAAAAAAGTTGATTAGCAAGTGAGGGTTGGACTTCGTCTTTTTTAAGGAGGAAGTGGGATCTGATCAATTTATAAAATATGGGTATAAAAGTCATGCACATTAAAAAGTTTTGACTAAATATGACAAAGAATATTGTTACATTTTGTGTACTATCCAAAATGTAAAAGTTTGAAACTAATGTGACGAGAGTAATAACATAATGCTATCGCACACCCAACACTCCACGAACAAATGACTTTTTAGGCCTATGTTTAAACTTATTAAATCTTAATTTATCCTATTTCCACTCGTTTGAAATGTTAATTATGCTCCACCCTTGTTGCTAGCAGCCTGCTTTTGTGGTGGCCGTCAACACTCACGAGAAGAGTTATTTATAACCCCCCGCACCCCCCCCCCCCCCCCCCCCCCCCCCCCCCCCCCCTAACCCCCCCCCCCCCCCCCTCTCCTCGCTCGCTCCAACAAAACTAACATTAGAAGTTTAGGACCTATTTAAACTTATTAGAATATTGACCGACATAATTTACCATGTTAAGGCATTTTGGACACGTATGATGTGATAAAGCAATACAAATATTATACTTCAACTCGATATCACTATATCAGTTATATGCTTGCACTTAATTGGATTATATAGATAATAGCCAAAATAATTCATTTGATGTTAAGAATCAAAGTGAAAATGATAGAAGAATTGAACCACAATTATCAACATATATGCGAAATTACAACCACAATAATAAAGCCTAGACAACCAAGAATGGTAGCTAGTACAAACACATTATATTTCACATGCAATTGGCAATTTGGCATTAACGGCAAACAACAAAATGGAATTTAACTCTTGATAATATTATGTCCATATTTCTAATATGAGCTATAGCTAGATTTTTATTTATTTGATCACAAAGTATGAAGAGTCACATTCATGAAATCATGAGCACATGAAGACTTAAGTTTGAGAGATTTAAATGCTCTACGACCACACAAGTCCCACATTTCCTTCTTTCTTTCTCGTTTGTTTGTTACACCGAAATCCTGAAATTTTTGTGGAGCCTTACCAAAAATGTGAGGAAGTTAAAGTGCAATACAATGTGAGTCCAAACGAGTCTTATCATGATATCATCATATGTGACGTCATGATTCAATCTATATCACACGTTGTTAACTTAATATCTATAATTTGGTAATTTGGTATGATAATGACTATTATATTGCTATTTATGGTTATGAAGGACATTACCTTTATATGGATCTCAAACAATTAGAATCATGATATGTCTTGATCTATATTGCGCATTCTAGTCTACATTAAAATTTTAGTTCAAGTTAAGTTGAAATTAGACTTAATTAAGTCAATAAGCTTTTATCGGATTCATTTATGTCTGATAAGTCAATGAAGTTTAATTTAGATTTCATAAGCTGAAAAATTAAAAAGAACATGTCTATATATAATTGATTTCAATTATATAATACTTCCTAAATTTTAATTATTTTCTAATCAAGTAATATGTGCTTTTGGACTGAAACGTAACTGAACTGAACAGAAGGGAACTGAAATGAACTGAATTGAATTAAACTGAACTAAACTGAAGTGAGTTGAACTGATTAAAGTAGTAGTTATAAGTGTTTTCTATTTTTTTTAAGTACGTAGTACCCAATGTTTTTCAAAATTTTAAGTAGTAACCTAATTGTAATAGAGATAGGCTTAATTGAACTGAACTAAAATGCCAAAAATTTCAGTCAAAAAAACAAGGCCTAACCTTTTCGTATTATCTAACATAATAATTTAATATTTTAATATCAGTATATCACTTTGTCAAAGATAACAGTAGTACGTAGTATATGTATTAACTTGTACCTATAAAAGATTCATTTTATAACCTTAAAGCATACGAAGGCATAGTGCTCTTTTATTCCACGTATCACATTCAAATACCAAAGAATCACATTCAACTATTCAACTGCATACTATTGTACAATTCAAAGACTTTAAATTCTTACCACACACAAAGATGCATATTCCTCATTATTGCATTGAGTATTTCGTTGCATGATATTATGCACTTTTATTTACTTCGCTTGGTCAAGACAATAGAATATAACACATCAAATTAGATGTTAGAAAGCTCACTTTTCGAACACCTCATCAAAAGGATAATATTTTTGTACAAAAGTAAAACGCATAATAAAAGTGCTATACACTTTTCATTTAATTTGAATGTACTTTGATCTTCACTTTTAGCCAGCACTTGATTCTTAAAAATTGATGCTCTAGGAAACTTTGATGCATGTAGCGTAAGGAGTACCTCAATCTTAAGTAAAGAGTTTTTTTTTTTATATTGTACTAAATATAGATTTCCTCGTTTTTTATTTTACATGTTTTAGGAATATAAAACGTTAAAAGGATGGTTTGTAGTTCTTATATAAATGTAGCATTGAGTCAAATGAATCGCCTAAAACTCTAAATAGCACATCAAACGTTATACACTTACGCAATGTACATGTTTCTTAATATAGTATGCGTCAAGTATATTATTAACTATAAAAGCGTTATAGCCTTGTTTGTAGGCTAGCTAGCCAGTGTACGACATGCACATATGTCATTCATTATTTATCAACGTGATCACCTTAAGGGAGTATATGATGGATGTAGTTAACATCTTTGAAAATTGGGATTCCATAATGATTAGGAGCAAATTTATGTTACAAGTATAGCTTAACTTTGTAGTTAACATCTCCATTAACCCACCAACATCAATTCACTAACTTGCAATGAACCCCTACTTTATTAAATTAAATCGACAACAAACATCAGATTAGATGCTAATATCTAATCCAACCGTCCAATTATTCATTCCATCAATGTGAGTAGAATGCAATAACTAATAATAGAAACTCAATTCAATGACTTGATAATTAATTAAAGACAATACACACTAATTAGTAATTACCTACCGCAATTATCTTTACTAGTTATTTGTTAGTGACTTAATTAGTGGGCATTCATAACATTTGGACTGACATTTAATCACATACTCACATAGTAGTAGATAGCCACACTCAATTAGTTGACAATTGTTCAATGGGACCATTATTTTCAACTGAATTTTGGTCCAAAATACAAGTAACTTTAAAATTTTAAAAAGAGACACAATTTAATCATAAGTGGCGGCATTGCAATTCAACATATGTAAATATGAAATGAGTGTAGATGTTTAAGCAAGAAGTAAGGAATTTGTTCCAATGGAGTTGTTTGTTGTCCTTAGCAAGAATCACATATTAACAATTTTTTTTTGAGCCAGTTACCTTATATTTAACACATGTTAAGCTGAACTGAACTGAAAGTTTTTATTAAGGATTAATGATTAGTAAAATAAAAGAAGAGCTGAATTAAACTGAACTGATTTTAAGCCGAACTAAACAGGCCCTTCGAAAAATAAGAACTTTTGTTATAGAGTGTATATAATTATATTACTCCATCGGTCTTTTTTTACTTGCTACATTTACTTTTTCACATTTCCCAAGACGCAACTTATAAAATTAATATCTCGAGTTGGTATAATAAAAGATTATAAAAATAATATTTTCGGAAAATATATATCGAGACGAGTCAAACAAGATCCCATATGACTATGTTTTTCGTTACGTATTAAACACCAAAGTGAGTCAAAATTATAATATGAATAGTGTCTAAACCTTAATGTAGCAACTAAAAAAAGACCGAGAGAATAATATGTAATATGTCAGTTTAGAACGTATAGAATAACATATAACCGCGACAAATATACAACCCTCCCTTACCTCAAATTTCATGGGATACTCCATTTTCTAATTTTAGAAGTAGTATACTACGTATAAGATATCCCAACTAATACTTGCATAGTTGCATTATAGGTTTCATGGTTGGTAATTAAAGGCAATATACGTTACTGTACGACATATATCTAATTATACTTTAACGTACGTATTAATTAAGCATAGTATACGATTTGTACAGTTTGCTAATGGTCGATAATACGGTGTCTATTGATGATTCACTAGTGAAGATTGGGAATATCTGATTTTAAAGATTCTATTCCAATATTTGTGGGGACGAACAGACAGGCGGCAGCCTCCTTAATTTCCATTTTTTTCGTTTTGAAATTTAATGGTCCAATAGGAAAATATTTTGATTAATTGATTTCTGCATTATTCTGAAACATTTAATTTACATCCATTTCTATGAAAATATTTGATCCCGTCAAGATTATCAATCTTGGAATTTTATCTTTTTGTGAATTCTTAACCAAAAAAACTCATTTTGTGATTTCTGATATTTGCTTCCGATCAATTATTGTTGAATTGAAATATATAGAATTAACTATCAACAGCTCCGACAATTCCATATCATTATAATTTTGGACTTTCGGCTAAACAGAACCAGGTCAATTTGATAAAGTAGTTTATACAGATTGAGTCATTTATCAGTTGCTGGACATTTTTCTAGGGTGCTAGAGTGCTAGTGGCACTATTATAATAAGTCTCATATGAGCTAATTCAATTCATACGTCAATTTATGTTTATCCTAATACTCCGTATAATGCAATATTCTACATATATGTTATTGTAGGTTGGTAATCTTGGCATGTCTCATCTATCGTTTTCAAGCTTGCACCGAATATTAGAAGAAACTAGCTAGGCTCGTACATTTTGGATGACACACGTACATGCTCACAATCGATTTGCGATCAATTCGTTCGATGACACATTGGTCACTTTCATGTCATTTGTCTAGCTCCATTCTTTTATCACTCACATTTCTGAAAATGATAGGTACATGTTAGCTAGGTTTGGAATAGCAAGAAGCACAATATTAAATTATTAGACAACTTAAGTACTAAATTCATAAAATGAATGGTTGCTGAGTGACCGAAATGATCAACATCAAAAAATTTTGGTCATTTGGTGGCAATACATAAACATTCACATTTATATTTCAAAATAAAGAGGGAGCAAAACAAATTCAATCACATGGGTCGCCAAATGAACCACAAGAAGCGGACCCAATTATGCACCCAAAACATGCATACACTTAATACTGCCTAACCTTATTCACTGAATTTGTCCTTAAATTCAAAGTCATTTAATTAATAATTAGGGTGATAAACTAATTAGAGCTTAATTACGAATTGAATCAATGTGTGGTCGACAAATTGGATGTTTTTTGTGGTTATAATTTGAATCACTAGAGATTATATGGTGATCTAGTTCTAGAGTTGGCTATAATTTCTGTTTTACTTTTAAATAGGAGCATAATGTAACTCACAAGGTGATTTAGTGTTAGCAATAATAACGAGGGTTTTCCTAATCACATATATCATCATCTCTAATATCTAGACTACGTTTTTGTTATTTTCTAAATAATCACTAAAGACACCATGTAGCTCACATGATTAATTAAATAGGGACTACTTTTTTTTTTCGATCTGTTTTGGTGTCAAATAATTGTAGCTCATAAGAAATAGGAGGTAAGAAAACAAAAATAAGAATAAAAGATTTAGACTCCGTGATTTATGCTTCGATTCATGGTGATTTCATTGTGTTTCCATGTTCTATTCTACGTACTTATTTTAAGTACTTAACGAGTTCTATAAGTTCAATTCATCAAAGTACGTTGTAAATTATAAGTAACCCTATTACATATCATGACAATATCTAATGCTAACTAGCCAATAAAAAGAAAATAAGAAAGATGTTTCTTAAGAGATTATATCAGGAAAAAAGGTCAATATAACAACTAGCTACACCAACCATGGAAAGTACACAAATTAAAAGGAGAAGAATTATCCTTGCTTCCATTTGCAGTGGGGTTGATGAGGTCTAGCTCCTTATAGATTGGTTGAGAAAGTCAACTTTGACTTTTTTATATTTTATTACTATATTTTGACTTTGGAGTTTTGGACATTTTATTTTAAATTATATGCTTTGAATTATTAATATGAATTATTTATCCTTATCTTTCTACTCTTAGCTGCTACTTATTGGTGTATAAAATATGCTTATTTTGAGTTTTGAAGGTCACAAAGTTGGACAAGTTATCTGCTATGCAAATAAGCCACTGAGCTAACAGCCTACCTTTTAATTGAACAACCTTTCTTACTCTTTTCAATCTTTTGTAGCTTGGCTACCAAATTAATGTGCCCTTTAACAAAATCAAATGTTGCACTAATGATAATGATTAATGACTGAATTTGTGAAAGGAGAGTTTTACGTAACCTTAATTAATACAAAAAAGAAACTTAATATTGATAGACGACTAATTAACTTATAATTTATTTCATTTGTTTTGGGCAATCCCTTTTAGTTCAAATAGCTAGTAGTGTAACAAATACGATTTTGCTAATGAGAGCCTACAAGTGTTAGATAATGATTTATTATATACTTTGTATTTTGTAATGGCCAAAGCAATACTTGGCTCAATGGCATATTGAATGGTTATTGTATAGCATTATTATTGTTCTTGTCATTTTGTAATTCAACGCTACAATGGAGTTCAATTCATTATTGTTTGAAGTATCTTCTTTTCTTGAATAGTGTGCAAATCATCATACAACAATATATTTATGTTTTCTTCTGGTAATTTCATATCCAATAGAATTAGAGTAACTTTTGTACTCCATCCTTTCCCTTTTGTTTGATACGTTTTGACTTTCACATATGCCGCTAATGTATTTGTTTGACCTTAAATATCTTTTGTTGTGTACATATAAAAATTATAATAATTGGATATAAATAACATACTCATTGAGACGAATCAAACAAGATCCATATGATTATATTATATTTTATATATTAATAGCAATTTAGAAGATTCTTTCATTTTATGAATAATGCCAAGATTCCAAACGTATCAAACATCTAGGAACGAAGGGAGTAGACTATAAATAGATCAAATAAATTTAAATTAATTATATTTATGACTATAATAGCATGTGTATGGCACACTTATAAAGTATATATATATACCATCTAGAATTACAATAATATAAATAGAAAGAAAAAATAAAATAAAAGTGCATGACTTTGTATATTAAACAACCTTATTTAATTAACAACCACAATGCAAGAAATTCAAAAGCAAATAACTAAACCAAACAATCAAATTAAACGACCCTAGAAAAATCTCTAACAAATCCATTTATTGCTTTATAGTATAGGCAGGCAAACCGCGTGTCTAACATATTTTACTGATATATCCGTTGATCTAATGCACCATACAACATGTTTTCAAGTTGTATTATAACCATCATCTAATATATGTTTATTAAAAACTTAGAAGTCAGTCTTTCTCTGACTATATTATCCGTATAACCAGATGCTTTCACATTTTGAGGGTTAATTTATCGAAATCTATAATTATAAAAGTCAACGTGATTATTACTTACATCAGATTTATTTTTAATGACATCTAAATAAATACATGGTTAATTACTCCATTTGTTGATTTCCAATTTCTAACTCGTTTACTTGTATATAATTTGGCGAGACACAAGAACGTTTAAATACGGCTCCTTTGTTGTATCTATTCTAAATCAGGGGTAATATATTAAAAGAGAAATGCTTAGTTTCTATCTGTTAGATGCGAATTTCGCATCTAACAAGGATATATAGTAAATATAGATCACTTTGAATGGCACCAACTGTATATGTATGTAAATACCTACTTAAATATTACCCCTCAAAGTTGTATATAATTACGATATTGACTTATTAGCTGCGAAATTTGCATCTAATAGTTATAAAATGCAACAAAATAATTTTTTCAATACTCCTTTGTTGTATTTATTCTAGACCAGAGGTAATATATTAGCATCTAATGCAGTATATTATGATTAGGTTGGTCGTATTAACTATTGTACATTAGTACGTAATTGTTGCCTTGGCCAATAGCTAAGATCTGACCGGGATCGGTTGGACTGAAAAACCAGAATCTTGGATTTCTACTGGCCAGGTATTCCGCATGAAAAAATCAGGTCTAGACCGACCCGGCCTTGATTTTTCAGGTTTGGTCCGATCCGGTCTTGGTTCTATTGGACATGTTCTTTTAAATTAATAGCTTTTATTTGTAAAAGATGTAACTAAAGACTTGTTAAATATGTTTTCGGACCTATTCTTAGACTTTTTGTACCTGTTCCTTAGGCCTGCTTGACTTGTTTTTTTGCAAATTTCCTTTTAAATATATAATTCAGTCCATTCAGTCCGGAACTGAAAATTGAGGTCCGAGACCGGACCAGAAACCCAATAAAAATACTTTTACTAGACAGAAGACCATACGAAAATCTCAAGCCCTGTCCGATCCGATCAAAATTCAACTCATGTTCGGGTCCAATTGCAATCTGATCGGATTTTGCACAACCTTAGTTCGAATCCCCCCTTTATCCTAAGTGTGTGTCATTATTAAATCAAAATTGAGTTTAAAGTATTCTATAATTTGAAGCTCATGTTTAATGTGTTTGGTCCACGGTGTCTAAATAAAAACAATACTCCACATATTTGTAAATTCCATTTTTACCCTGGAAAGTAGCTGAGCTAGAAATTTCATGAAAGAGTTAAAGATAATGTGAATATAATCGAAATAATTGCCCTTCTAAACGTGTTACTGCTCATATCAATGATTGCGATCTCATTGATAACACTTGTTGTAATCAAGCTATTGCATGTGTCTCGACTCTAGAGAAAACGTGCCATTACTTGATACTCCCTATAAAATTTCAAAATTGTCTTAGCTTCCTCTTGATAGAAATCCCTTTACCAATAAATTCAGTTCAGAATGGTGTCAAATCTGTTTGATAACCTTAAATAAATTCATGCAAAAAAGTTTTAATCAATTGCAATAATATACACACAATAGCAAGTTCAATAAGTTCTAACTAATCCGATTCTTATACCTCTATATCTTATCCCGTGATTAGAACAAACTTTTCACGTAGAAAAAAATTGCTATGTGTAGTTGCATATGAGGCACTAAAAAAAATTGACTTACCAATTGGATTAGTCCAAATCCCACTACATATATACATTGGTCGAGAATGTACATAGTACAATCGGTTATATCTTGCAAGGTACAACCAAAGATAAGAAAATCCGTTCATTGTTCATTTGTTTTGAAACGAACTAAAAATTAGCTTCAAACCAAATGAAATTTTTTATTTGTTTTTAATTATAAACAATAGTATTGCAAAAATTGCTATGGACAATAAGACATGTAAGTTTAGCTTGTATTGGGCCTCCATTTTTGGATTCAATTTATTCTGGTCTAAGATTATTGGATTGGGCCTAATTTCATATGCTTGTTTAGACTATGCATCAAAACAGGATGTATCACTCCCTATACTCATACAGTCATACTAGACCTTATGAGAATGCGAGATGATTGAGATTTCACTTAAAGTTAACGAGTTTGGTTCTATACATTGAAGGTTTTTTGGGTTCTTCATTTTTGAATTCTATCAAGTTGATCATTATATGAACAACAAACCCATAGCCCTACATCATAAAAAGGAGTGATCGGTGTTAAGACTTAAAACCATTTATAAACTATGAATGCAATCTTATTTGTTCCGAGTTGAAAAATTATACTTCCGTTGCCTCTCATTACTTGTAACTTACCACTTTGGCACGTATTTTAAGAAAGAGATTTGAAAGTATAACTGAGCAAATTAATCGAAATACAAGAGTATTTTAACAATAGTCACTTTTAACTCTTGTTTGTTTTAAAATTATTTTGTTCAACTGTGAAACCAAACTGATTGGAGCTATGTTTCGATCCAATAAGAAACATTTTTTTTACCATTTAACAAATTAGAATCATATCATATACTCATAATAAATTGAAGTTACATCTAAATCCTTAGTCAACTACAGATAATTATCATGAGTAGAAGCTTCGCTCCAAAGAGGCCCGTGGCAGCTTGTAAATTCCTTTTAACAATTTAACGGAATTGACAAACATAATATTTCAACTTCAATCTTACAAAAACCTGTACTAATTTACTAGCAAACACAATAAGGAGACCAGTGTACATGTCGTTTTAGCAAACAATCAAAGTTGAAGCACTATACTGCAATTACTCAGCCCTATTTTACTTCGAAAACTTATGTAGGCTCAGTGCCTCAGTTATGTGATACACATAATCTTCGTAAGCTTTACTAGATATCACTTAAGCCATGCTCGGTTTATTATTCTGTCGATGATATGCATTTTCTTTAGTACACCTGATGCAAATTGCTGGTATATCGAAAAAACAGTCAAAGAGGCTTAGTATACCAATTAAAGATTGATACGAGGAGCAAGTGCATACCAACGCAGTGGGCGACAAAGCTCTAATTCTATTCATTACTCGTTCAATCTTTGCTTGCTTGGTGATTTAGCATGATCTTTGTCTTTGCCGCTGTAGATAATTCCTTACAAATGCATGTTGGCTTCTCAAAACTCGCCTACACTGTCTTAAATTTTCCCTTCATTCCGTCCTACAGCGTCACACTGATCTGTCTCGGCATATTTTGATACGTTGTGATGGTTATGTTTGAACACATTTAATACCAAATTAAGAAACTTAAGTGCAAGGTTTGCGGTGAGTATTATTTTGTTAGTTTTACGTCGCAGCTGATTGTTCTCATCGCCTTTTGAGTCAGCGACAGAACTATGGTAATTATGGTTAATAGGTTATGCTTGGCCTATTGAGCATGACTGAGTGCAGCATTTACACGGTAGAGATGTCCAGATTGTTTACGGTGCATAACGGATTGCTACTCCGTGACTCGACTTCCTTCTAGTAAATGATGGCACATACTATTTGCAATAATTGTAATCAGTATTTACTACAATGGCAAAGGAAATCGCTGGATCATCTTATCTACTTGTGCTGCAACTCTGCAAGCACAGGTGCACATTACTAAATGGTAATACCAATTATTCATCAGATGCACTGATGATTCCAAAAACAAGCATGTTACGGCCACAAATCACCCTGAGGCATCCGAAGATTCTATCAACGGCTGTTTCTCGCTTTCTAGCATTACAGAATTTTCCCTTGGTTGATTCTTACATCCGAGACCAATATATTGCAGAACATAACAAAGATTCAGCTCTTTTATCATAGAGCAGCAGCATTCTATGTAATTATGTGTATCGAAAGAAATATGTTTAGAGCTACTTTATTAGTACTAGCTATTACAAAGAATCGGATTATGAACTTATATCTATACCTAAAGGGGCAAGTAAATACCCCTGAAAGAATAATTAGATTAATAATGAATCTCTAACTAATAATATGCCTACATTGGTTATTGCTTCTACATCTAGTATCATATTAGTCAGAGCACCAAGCTAATGAACAAAACTTGTATCTTGCACCAAGCTAATCATCAATAGTCAGAGCTTCAACTACTGCATATATAGCGGCAATCGGATCACCATCACGCTAATGTCATCAAGAGAGCCTCGCGAAGCAGACAAATCAATCAGTTTCTTACAAGCTGTTAATGGCTGAGTTTTTTCGGTTCCTGTGCACAATGGCCGGGCAATGTCTACAGCTTCCTGATTAGTAACCTTTTCCCATAATCCATCAGATGCTAGAATCAAGAACTCGTCATCTGATTTGAGTTTAAGAACCTTAGTCTCAGGCTCAGCAATCACCCATTGCTTGAGCTGTTTGTCTCCGATTCCTCTAGACACGGCAAGAGATCCTTGTATTCTCCAAACACCATAGTAACAGTCAATGTATCCACCCTATAAGAAAAAGAAAACACCATCAATTTTACATCCCATAATTCAAATTCCACTAAGCTCAATTAAAAATATTGGAGAGTGATTTCTTACCAAGGCTTCAATCCTATCCTTCTCGTCTTGTCTCGACGGTCTATGATCCGTTGTAAGTGCCTCTGCCACACCATCACGGCTCAACACAGCACGGCAATCACCAGCATTAGACACAATAAGGTCACCATCAGTGATCAAGGCCGTGACACAGCACGAGCCACCGCGCACATCTTCTTCCAAAAACTCGGAATCCGTTTTCAAGTAGCCTTGTTTAACTGCCTCCTCAAAACTGTTACCTTCCTTCTTCTCGACCTCGGCCATAATGTTCTTATTTAGGTTCTCAGCTGCATATTCAGCAGCTTTCACTCCTCCATGACCATCAAATACACCAAAGAAACCCTGCATAACACAACAATCACAGCAAAAGATGTCAGATATCACTTGCACACAAAATTATAATCAAACTCTAAGATCACATTTTCAACCCCAATATTAACAACTAACTAGCTGAATATATCAACTTTAGTACCAATAAATTCAGCAATCAATTCAAGTTTTTGGCCATGAAGCTAAAATATTTAGACAAGTTCACAAATTTGAAATAAAGACTTCTACAAATCTACTTTAAACCCAGATACTAATTTTGCTTAATATCGATTTTTTTTTTTTACTTCTTCAACAAAAAGCCTCAAACTTTCCCCCAAATTTCAATCACCCACAACTAGGGTTTCATACAAATTCAATTACCCCCAAAAGGTCATTTTTCCTAAAAATTAGGTTTATTCATCCAAATTCAATGAACCCAGATAGTAATTTTGCTCAAAAATTCCAAAAAGTTAACAAATTTTAGTTCCCCAGCAAAAAAAATCAAACTTTCCCCTAAATTCAATAACACCCAAATCTAATCAAACCCCAAAATTAGGGTTTCATCCAAATTCAATTAACCCAGATAGTAATTTTGCTCAAAAATTCCAAAAAGTTAACAAATTTTAGTTCCCCAGCAAAAAAAATCAAACTTTCCCCTAAATTCAATAACACCCAAATCTAATCAAACCCCAAAATTAGGGTTTCATCCAAATTCAATTAACCCAGATAGTNCCCCCCCCCCCCCCCCCAAAAAAAAAAAAAAAAATCAAAAAACAATTAAAAATTACCTTTTTAGAATCACCTTCAAAATCAACAACAGCAGAAAATCGATCTTCCATAACAGTTCTTCTACCTTTTTTACAACAAACAGAGTAAACCCCATCTCTCTCCTCTTCAACACTAGAATCTTTATTAGGTCCAGGAGTCATAATCGGAGCTCCGAAACCCATATCCATATTCGGAATATCAAGCTTCGCAGGTCTTTTTCTCTTCAATATAGCCGTTGTAGCTGAAGTTGAAGCACCGCCACCATCAACGGTCAGATTTTGCCGGAAAGTGGTGGTTGTCGGTGAGATTCTAGCGCGTGGTGAAGAGAGTGATGATTGTGTTGGAGTGAAGATTGATGTGTGATGATGTGAGGGTGAAAAAACAGGGGAATTTGATACTACAACTGACATTTTTTTTTTCTGGTTTTTTTTTTTCTTTTTTTTGAGTGAAAGTTTATTTGTTTGTGAGAAAAAATGAGAAAGAAAATTAGGGGGTATATAAGGGAAGAAGATAATAGGGAAGTCAAAGGTGGGGTCCACCCTAATAAAATATGTGAGCGTGTTTATGGAATATTGGCTGTTAAATGAATGAATGAATTGCGTGAGAGTTGAATTTTATTTGATTAAGGTTTTGACTACATTGAAGAAATTGATTTGTGGACACTTTAATTGATTGGAATTAAGTTTACTATTTTGTCCTTGGTGTACTAATTTGGGGTCACTTAAGGAAGATGGTTTTGTTTAACAAAGAGTTCTAAGGTTTGAATTGGCTAAATTGGATGTACTCCGTATGGATTTGTGATGATGAGTCATGACTTTGATGGGTTCATTGTACAAGTTTTTTTTTTTGATCTACATGTGTAGTTTTCTATTTTTTTTTTAACTTAAATGGTATTTTATATATCTTTTACTTTTTTTGTTTTAAAATAAATATTAATTCATTAATAAATGAGTCATACAACATTTACAATAGATCAAAATTAACTAATACTAAATAATCATAATCGAATAATATTCAAATTGAACAAAACTACGATTGTTGTAGATAAGATCTGACAATGATATATACCCTTTTCCACATCGTTGTTTTATGCTGCCTTTAACGAGGGGGTCTTTCGATCTGCTGTGGTTTTGTATCTGAGTAAAATTTGACCAGATTGATTGTAAATCTAGGTTCAACACCTGTTGCAGCCCCGTACAAATCTTTATTAACAAATTAAATTTTCCACTAAAAATAAAATCCTAACCTCAAACTCTAACAATGAGAGAGATATAACCCAAAATATGGGTAAGTAATACCCAATATATGGGTAGTAAGACTCCCTATTAAGGAGAGGATGTAGATATATTATTGACATAAACAAAAAGCTACTGCTAGAAGGAAAAAAGAGGGGTTCACCATCGTCCAAAAAGACTACTGGTAGCTCCTAGATTAGAAAAGCTAGGTTTTTTAGATAATGAGAGAAAAATAAAAGTGGAGATAGGAGAGGAGAAAGCAAGTTAACAACAATAAATTCAGTTCTTTTTAGATTAGATATTTTTAGATCAGATAAGATAAGATCAGGCCAGACCATTATTGATTTGTGGTCTATATATATTCCAGTTGTTACATATTGTGGTACAATTTATTTTACTTAACAATTTTTGACTCAATGTGGTTTTATATATGCGTTATACAAATTAAGTTATAATAGTTAAATGAGATCTTATTTGATTCGTTCAGTAATTTTTTTTAGTGTAATGGTTTTTATAAGTTTTATCATACACAAATAGATATATTAATGTCTTGAATATGCCTTGAAAACTATTAAAATACAAATACAATTACTCTATGCGTTACATTTTTTTGTTTCTTCGACATGTCCTGGTAGAACTGAGCTCAGTTTATCATTATTGAATCATTTTGCTATGCAACAAATGGCATCATTCTTATATCACGCAACTACGCGAGAATATTGCCTTCAACACAATTTTTTTTTTTTAATTTCACTTCAGAATTAGTTGTTGACTTTCAAAGCATATTACAAATTTGCTTAACTTTATTTTTAAATTTTTTTTTAAAGTAATACGGAGTACATCAATTCAATCTTTTTATCCTACTTTATTTTTTTATATACTTGAGCGATTGATTATAGTACTATTACATCTTTATCCTTAAAATTATAATGACAACACAATTAGTTATGAATGAGAATTTCTGAACAACGTGTATGGTAATACTATATCATATATCATGTGTCGTATCCTCATTTGCTTCAATTCAATTGTTTAATCACTACTACCACCACATCTAGTTCCGTGACCATCAAATAGTTTAAATAGACAAAATCAATCCATAAATCAAATTTAATAAAAGGGCAAGAAGGTAATTTTCTAAAGAGAAAGAGTGGAAGAAGCAATAAAAGAAGTTGGATGTTTGGATGTAGTTAAGGAATCAAAGAATGAAAATGACGAATAACGTGGGATGAGGGGTCAAACACGTTAATAAGACTGAAGTGAAGAGCAAAAAGGAAAGAGTGAGGATAAAGGAGTTCACAATTTTAAAAAATTAATAATAAAACCATATTTTGTTAATGTTGTTTGTGTTATTTTGTGTTGTAATGCTGGCAACTAAAACACAACAGTTGTTCTCAAAAGATTTGTCAATTTTTTTATTTTATTTTATTTTTTTTTTATTTTTTTTTTTTTGTGAATGAAGGTTGTTGACTTGTTGTCCTTTTGATTCCCCATGATTGGGTTTGGGATTCCCCAAGAAATTGCTTCGAACTTACCGTTATAAATAAGATGTCTATTTTTTTGTTGTTGTGTTTGTCTTTTTCTGCCTTCAATTTTATTGACCGTTGCTTTTGCATCTCAACTCAACTAACTACGTGTGCCTAGCCAAAACAAACCTTACCCCAAACACTGGGTTATCTATCTACTTAATGAGTTGATAGATTGTGACTTTTGAGTCCAATATTGTTCTTCAACGAATAGTTAAAGACTATGTCAATGTGAAGATGGTTTGATTTTATGTCTTAACGAGTTGGCAAATCTATATATTAGGATATTTCATATAAAGTTTAGAGGTATTTTTTGATAGACAATTAATAGTATACTGATGTCGGTTTGGACTTATGCTAATATATTATGTATCGCTTAAGAATCCTATCAAATAAGGCGAAATTCATTAGATAGGCATTCTGTATTATAATCACGATGGTAGTAGAGGAACAAATTTGGTAATTCTATTTGATAAATATTACATTAAGAAAAATTAACAGTGAGTGAAAATATATTTTCTTTTCATATCCAGAGATTAGACGACAAAGTTTTAATTATTATTATCATGTAACATCTCTCATTTGCATAAATATTGAGTTGGAAAATTTTTTAATCCGTGATCTTTATGTCATGCTGACTTTGATACCATACAGGGGATCAACTCAACCAAAATGTGACAACATATTACAAAAATGTGATAAATTGTAAGTTTCGGTCAACGATTATTTCATTAAATTTGGATAAAGTTCTACTCAATTATATACTGCTTGAAACTTGGATGAACTTGCACTCAACGCGATCTATAAATGTTAAAAATAATATTTTTTTTCTCTCTTTTCAAAACCCTAAATTCTGAGGTTTTTTGCCACAAAAGGCTGTCTTCAATCTTTATTTTTCTTTTTTTTTTTTTATGAATTGATGAAGGTAAGTCCCAAACCCTTTATTTTATTTTTCTTTTCTGCTTTCATGTACCTTTTGCTTTTGTATCAATAAATTTATCCATTGTTGATGGCCTTCTTTTCCCATTCTTTGTGGGTTTTTTCTATATGGGTCGTTTTCTCCCATCAAATTTTGGTTTTAGAATTGATGGTGATCTGTTGTTATGATTTGTGTTCATATTGGAGAAATTTTGGATTTAGAATTGATGGTGATCTGCTGTTATGATTTGTGTTCATATTGGAGAGTTTTGCTCGACACCATTGAAGATTTAGGGCTTCAACACTGTAATTTTTACTTCAATGTTATATAGAAGTTGATTGCAGTTGGAAAAGATGCGTTGACATCAAACAAAAATCACTCGGTGATTTTGCAATCGGGCGGAAGCAAGATTATTAGTGAAATTGAAGATAAAACATGTATTGTTGTTCTAGATGTAATATTGTAAAGGTCCTTTGACTTATCATTAAAGTGATCTTTAATTTATCTCAAAAAAAAAAAAAAAACTTATACTCGAACTCAACTAACATCATAAATACGCTGATGCACATATTGACATACTAATTAAATGGTAACAAAAAAAGAATGTTTCCACTTTTCTGTAAATATATGCAAAAGTAGGACCCTAAACGTTACCCTAAACACAATGTTAAGGGACCCTAAACGTTGCGACTGATCAAATGATCAAAGGGCCGTAGAAAATTACCAACACGCAAAGCATCACTCACATTGGCCGACCTCAAAGCATTGCCCACAAGATCAAAACTGCTTGTTGTTGAAGCCCTGTGTTGCCTTACTAAAAGGTTATTCTTGCTTGCTTCATATGGTCTGCCCTAGATCTAAGGCTTTTGTTAACGTTCACAAGATGCTTTGACTCAACAACATGGGTGACTGATGACAATATAATTAAGGCAACAACCCTCCAATAAAAAAAGGCAACATATAATTTTCGTTATATTTGTATCATGAACAAGTATTGAATTTAAATTTTCTATTTGTATAAGATTGAATTTTGTTTTTTTTTTCCTCATATTTATTTGTATGATTATCAAGGATTCAAATTATAAATGTTTTTTTTGTCAATAACTATCTAGATGTTTAGTGTTTTTGTGAACACCTACCTAGATTCCAAAATAAATTACACAACTACCTACATGTTTCAATTTCTGTGAAACACTACCAACTAACGTTTTCCATCCAAATTTAATGTTAGTGGGCCCCACCTTTTACGTTTCCCTTCCAATTTTGTATGGTTAGTGTATGAAATTACTGAAATAAATGAAAGAGAGATTAAACTCTTCTCTTCTCAATTAAGTCATTCAATTTTGAGCTTTTCAAAAAAAAAAAAAAAAAAGTCATTCAATTTCGAACCCACACCAAAAAGAAAAGGTCATTCAACTTTTCATTCATTTGTCAATCATAAAAACCTAATCTCAATCCAATCCTCACTTCAACCCCTAATTACCAAATCAGAATGCTTAAACCCTGGTTTGTAGGGGTTTTTAAATTGAAGAATCCCAAACTTATGTCGTCGTTTCGCAAGAGCTTGAAGGTGTGTAAATGGAAATTAGTAGTGTTGGTGGAAATGAGTTACTTATTTTTGGAAGTGAAACAAAACAATTGTTAAGCTTGTTATTTTTCATTGAAGATTATGCTTTTGTTGTTTTATAAATTTGGGGATCAATCTAGAATTTGGGGAACATATAAGACACACATAACTTTTTAATTATGCAAACACATACCTTGAATTAAGTTTTAAAACCAAAAGCCCCAAATCTATTTTAAGCTTTAGAGTTATTCTAGCATCAATTTTGGAAGAGAAGAACAAGAGGAGGAGAAAATGACCGTTGCATATGATATGAATGGTTGAAATTGGGAGAAAATCGATTTTATAGGGAGGGAAAGGTAAAAGGTGGGACCCACTAACGTTCAATTTGGATGGAGTAGTTGTGTAATTTTTTTTAGAATGTAGGTAGTTATTTACAAAAACAGTAAACATGTAGTTATTTGTTGACAAAAAAAGCTTTATAAATAACTGTGGAGTCTATTGAGAGAAAGATGGGTTAGATCCGTTGCACTATGCTTATAATCGATCTTGACCTAGGTCTACTACAAGTTTTAAGGCAAAAAATAATGTTTATCTAACACCCTGGCTTATTTATTAGCAAGATCAATGTCGAAATTGAGATTTAATAGATTATGTGAGCCCGTTTATTTTCTAACCAAAATTTTCATATTTTGCGTATGCTTTTGCAAGTTTAGGCGTGTAGCAGTAAGTAATAACAATGAGACCAATGACATGTGTTTTATTTTAATAAATACATTTAAATACAACAATAACAATGATAAATGTTTTGTCTCAATTTACATTATCACCTCATTCTGTTCAACTCTACATTTACCTGAATATTTTTTTGCTGATTTAAACTTATTTAATTTCATTTTGGCATAAAATACCCAACTTTATTAACTTGTTCTTTGTTCCTGACTTTAACTTATTTTTGCTATAAATAAGAACTAAAACACTGAACAAAATAGAGCAAACGTCCATAATTTCATTCGTAGAACATGGAGTTAAATTTTCTCAAAAAAAATAAATAAATCATGGAACCAAGTTGTAAAAAGCCGCACATCTAAAAAAGAACTGAAACGCTATTCGTCGTCCATAAAACCCTTATAATCGCCCGTATTTCGCTTTTTCTTTCCACTTTTGCCCTTTCTTCTCAAAACAACTTTCTCTTACTAAAAAATTCTTCCACCACAAGACTTAATTTTATTCACACCAAAACTCATCACCGAGGTTGCACGAGGTTGGCCTCCACCATCGAAAGAGGGCAATCGGAGATGTCGCAACTGCCGGTAAGTTTTTAGTTCGGTTTTTTCAAAAAAAAAATTAAAAAAAAAATAGTGATGAGACTTGCGTCAAAATGAGACGCAAGGTGAAAATATGGGTGATTTTATGACACCTGCGTCTAACAGAGACGCAAGTGTCAAAAAGAAAAATTATGAAACCTTCGTTTGTGTTAGACGAAGGTTTCATAATTTTTTTTTTTTTTTTTGTGGTTTGTTTTTTTGTCTTTATTGCATGCATGCATGGAAAAAAAAATAAAGATTTTGAAAGCTTAGTTTGTGTTAGACGAAGGTTTCGTAATTTTTTTTTCTTTTTTGTGGTTTGATTTTTTTGTCTTTTTTGCATGCATGCATGAAAAAAAAATTATAAAACCTTCGTTTGTGTTAGACGGAGATTTCATAATTTTTTTTTTTGTTTTTTGTGGTTTTATTGGTTTAATGGTACCTGCGCCTCGATCAGTGTTTTACACTGAAGCCTTCGCCTCACATAGACGAAAGTGTCAAACACCATCGCCCACAACTTCGTCTAATTGAGACGAAGGTTTCACCTCATTTAAAAAAACGAAACTTAGCCACTTATCTCCAACTCCACCGCTACACTACTCGCTGCCGCAGACCCAAAAGTAAATAGAGGGAGAAAGGAAAGGGTGAGTATTAGAGGAAGAAAGGATTGAAATATGACGAAGGGTAAAATTGGAAAATGTGCATAGATACGGGCGATTATAAGGAAAATACGGGTAATGAATAGCATTCCCCAAAAAAAAGGTGGGTAGTTATATAATTAAGTATAATTCTATAACCTTAATAAAAAAAAATTGTAAAAAGCCACACGCCTGAAGTGACACTCATGCCAAATCGCGTAGCATGTTCATTGATAACTACATGTTCACTTGAGTCCAGTACAGTCAATCCTTGATCTAACTTAAAATTGTGCTCACTCTCTAAAACGGCTAATGTCAACAAGTCAGGTGAGCCTAAATGTTTGATTTGAATTGCAAGAATTTAGTAAGAGTGCAATGAATTGCTGTACAACAGTACACAATGTTAGGAAAGTTCCATTACACAATAATGCATCTGAAATCTTAAATATGAACTTACAAACTTTCAACAATTATAAAGGGAAAGATCAAATGATTTTTTACGCATTCACCTTTTCTAATTGATAGGATGTTTCCTAGTACCCTTCGAGACATTTCACATTAACAAATAACAATATCTGGGTTTTCTTATATTATTTCCGTACTCTTCCATCATCACCCATACTATATAGCTATCATAACAAACAAATTTTTTGTTTTGTAATTGGATGATATCCAAATAAATTTGGATTTTAAATCTACGATTTTTTTTTTAATTTTAGATATTGCCATATAATGAAGTAGCAAATAAAAAACCTAGTTTAATAGACAACAACAGCTATCCAACTTACAGAAAGAAGGATAATATTTAAAATAACAATTAAATTCTTATCTAATAAGATCCATCATTAAGTGCTTACTATTGCGATTTTGTCTATTTAATTACATTTAGATGTCGTTGATAAAACTAGTTGTACAAGCATATGTGTAAGTTATGATTGTCACAAGAGCCTGTTTACTTTAACTTAAAATCCATTCAACTCTTCTCGTATTTTACTATTTATTAATGCTTCATTAAAAAAAACTTTTGGTTTAGTCCAATGTTTTCGGTTGAAGTCTACATGCAATTTTGGCTCTGTTACAAAATTTGAAGAATCTGCCAATCATTCAAAATAATAGGTGAAGTCTATTTCAGCCCATAATTCAAATAAAGATTCTAGTTACACATTTATATAATATTGGGCCCATATTTCAACCAAATATTGGGCCCATAATTCAATGGTCATATAAGCCTAAAATCCAACAATTCATCAATTACTTGTTTTTTTTTAACAATATGGTTTGTATGAAAATAATGATAATCGACATCACTAGTTGCCACTCCTATTAATACAATAATTTTTAATTTAGAAATTTAGTTGTCTTCAAGTTTTTTTTCATCGCCAAATAAAAAGGGCAAAGAAAAGAATAAAAAGAAAACAACACAAATTAATTTTGCTTCAAGGGAACGAGTCTGATGGGAATCAAAATTATCCACATAAACCAACAAATGAAGCCTTAGACATTTTTTAGCTAATCAGTTTGGGCCAACCAATCCATTGGGCTAATATAAAAACGGCCCACATATCTCTCATTTCAAAAATCATTTTTCATTTTCAAAAATGAAAAGGAAAATATAGTTACCCAACGTCCAATATAATAATAGATTACATTGGATAGCGAGGGTAACAATTACTATAGGATTCACTCTCACAAAATTAATACTCATTTTAAATTCGCATTATTTTGGCCTAATTTTAAGTGAACCCATATTTTTCATTATAAAAAAAAAAAAAAAAATTAAATATAAAGCAAGAAATAAGCTCAGTCCCTTAGATGTTCATAATGAATGCGATCATATCCGCAAAATCATTACAGGTCTGTGGTCTGTAAAAATAAACTCATCACTGCTGAATTTCTTGCTTATTTTAATTCAATTAAATATAATAAAATTTAGCTGTTTTTAATATAATACTTCGATTCTTCAAATTAACCGACATAAAAAATAAAATTAAAAACAGCACTAATTTATTTCGCTTCAAGGGAACGAGTCTCATGGGAAACTAATTTATCCACATAAACCAACAAATGAAGCCTTTTTTTTTTTTAAAAAATTTCAAATAAAAATCGGATCTTTTGATTTTCAAGCAGAAAAAAAGGAAAAAAAAAAAAAAAGAGTATAAAGATTTAAGATTTGTAGGGAAAAAGATGGAAGAAACCCTAGATTTGGAGAATTGAAGAAGATGAGTGGTGAATTGATATGAGAGAGAAAATAGAGAGTATATATAAGGTGGAAATTAGGGGTTTTTATTTGAGGTTTTCATATTTCTGGGTTTTTCATGACGGCGTTTTAAAATTGGGCTTTGCTTAGGGGATTAATTGGGCTTTGAGTAATGGGTTTGGATTAATTAGGGGATTATTGTATGGACCCAGGTCCATATTCCTCAATATGCATCATTTAATTTCTTTTTCGATTTTTTGAGTTTTTCAGATTTTTTAATTTAAGTACCTAATAACGGAATTGTTAAACTTTTAGTATGTAATCTGTTTGTGGGGTCCACGTTTAATTTTTTTTTTTTTCTTCCTCCATGAAACCTCCATTAAACACATTTCACTTCCCTGTCTTTTTCTCTTTTCCTCCATTAAACCCTTTTTTCCCTCTCTACTACATTCAATTGTCATTTTTTGATACCCATTTTTATCTTCAGTAAAACTATTTTCTTCCTTTTAAGAAATCAACAACCAAAAATAATTTAAAATAAAAATGAAAATAATGGAAAAGTCTATTTATTTATGTAGAATATTTTGAGTTCTTGAACAAATGTATGTCATTTTCATCTTCCTTTAATTTTTTGAATTTCACATAACTCACACTAAAGTGAAATTTTTTCTTCTATATAATGGTTTCCTTTTTCTTATCATTTTGAGGTTTAGTTAGAGGTTTTAATGGAGGTTTTAGAAAGAATGAGAACATCATGTTTGGTGAAAAAAAAAAAGAGGATATTTTAGGACCTGTTTTTTAAATTAATTAATTAATTTTAGGCTTCAATTAATTAATGAGTTTTTTTAAATCATTAATAATGTAAAGGTTTTTTAAAACTAAATCATATTTTTTATCACCAAATAAAAACTTTAATTAATTAATTAATTATTAGATCACTTAAATTGGTTAATGGTTTCTCGAAATATAATAAAATGATTTAGTTTTAATAAATTTTTGAAAAATATATATTTGAAAACCCTAAGTACATTAAAGGTTTTATAAAATTACCACAAAGGTTTCCAAAAAAAATTAATTATCGTTTTTTGGTTTTTGAAAATTCACTTTCTATTTTTTTAGAAACTTCCTAAAATGTTTTTAAAGTTTGTTTCTATAATTAGAAGGTTACTAAAATTGGTAAGAGATGGTAATAAGTGATGGTTTGTTAAGAAGTTGTTTCTATGTTTGTATTTCAAGTTTTCAAAGGTTTTCGGTGTTTGTTTGAGTTGTTTAAAGTGAAATAAAGTATGTTTAAAGTTATGGACAGAAGTGAAGTCATGTTTAAGACTCTAAAATGACATTTTTTGTCTGTCTAAATGTTAAGTATAAGTTTGACAAAGTTTGTGCAAAGTTTGACCATGTTTTGAGTAAGTTTGACTATGCGAGTTATGTTTCTATGAAAAGTCAAGTAAAGTCAAAGTTAAAGTCAAGTTCCTTATTTAAAGTTATTGGTTCATAAGATCATTTCAAAGTATAAAATCAAGTGAAGGCAAAGTGAAAATGCAAGCAAGTATTTTTCAAGTCGTGGTTTTCAAAAGGAACATAAGTCCTCATTCCGATCAAATGAGGTTACCACACGGGGGAAGTATAAATTGCCTTAGCGCTGTGCTTCCATAGTGGAGTATGACGATGCTTCACTGTTTTGTCAAGGAATTCCTACAACTTAAGTTTTTGGGACATGGGGTGGATGGAGACCATGTACCGTTTTTCGAATTGAAAGACTAGTTATCTTTCAGTTAGCGCAGATCGTTCGACAGCACCAATCTACTTTATTGGTGGTCGTCTTTCCAAAGAGCCCGTTCATGTTCATATAAATCCTTTTATCAAGCAAGTAATCGTGCAAGTTTTCAAACAAAGTTATTTCATAAAGTTTATGAGCAAGTAAAGTTTCAAGTAAAACTAAAACAATCAAGTTAATGAGCAAATTGTTTAAGAGTCTTATTATGTTGTCAAGTATGTGTGAGTCTTTGTTTATGCTACTTGGTGTGACTTGTTTATGTTGTTTAGAGTCGTGTCTTCATGTTGTTGCGCTTTTGTTAGTTTGTACATACTCAGCTTTTGCTGACACATATACTTTCATGTGTTTGTCGTGTTTGTCGTGTTTTGCTTTGGTTGTCGATGCAGAATACGTGCAGGTTTTCAAGCACACATGCATGGGATGATTTGTATTCGTGAGAGATGGGTTGTTTTCGAACTTAGTTTTTGTAAGAACCACAATAGTTCCATGTTGTAAAAGATTTTGACGAGAATTATTTCACTTAGAATTTAATAAAAGACTTCCGTAGTGTTTTACTTTGATGGTTGTTTTGAAATTACTGTTGTACCCTTTAGCCTTGGCGTTGCAACTAGTTTTCATAATTAGTTGTGGCTTGACAGTAACATACTCAAGTTCCTCTTGTTTAAAAGTTAGAAGTAAGTTTTAAAAAGTGAGGAATTGGGGGTGTTACAGTTGTTGAAGATGAATTTTTAAGTGTTGAAAATGAAGTTTGAAGAAAGAGAAATTGTTGAGAGAGAAACTAAAAGTTTTTGTTGAAGGAGAAAAATGACTCAAAAGGTTTTATTTTTGTATTAGTAATAGCATATGAGTTTTAGGTTTTTTTTTTGGGGCGGGGGGTGTTTGGTGACACGTGGGCAGGTCCATAGAATTAGTATATGGACTTGGGTCCATGTAATACTAATTGTAGTATAAGTTCTGAATTTTTTGATGAACTTTGTCATAAAAAGCCAAATGTTCAATTTGGTGTGCGCTCACATAATCACAAATTCACACCCATTTGTTAAAGAGGCAGGTGCAATTTCCAAATAGCAGTAGTAGTTAGGGGTGTGCACCGGTCCAAGACCGGACCGGACCGGTTGGACCGGAAGACTGGAATCTCCGGTTTTCTTGGACCGGAGACCGGACCTGAATTTTTCGGTCCGGACCTGTTTTTGGACCGGTTGAACCTGAATTTGAAGTTTTGTCAATTTTTTTGTTAAAAGAAAAATTATTACTTTAAAAAAATATTATTTCCCTCTAAAAATTTCAACAAAATAAACCAACACTAAGAAGTGTTTTACAAATTGTCATTATCACAACATGTTACACCCCAAAACAACAACGCTTTGCACTCTTGCACTAAAAAATGATATTGTTTCACCAACAGTATCCATATATAGCCTCATTTTTTCAGGTTTTGCCATTCATACTCTATTTTTCTTCTTCTTTCTCACCTTTGCAAATCAAATTTATGATGTTCATGCAAAATCTTACTTCTGATGTTCAGTTTTATATTCTCAATGTTCAGATTTTTACTTAAGATGTTCACTTCTCAAACTATAATGTAAATATTTACATAATTTTAAAGTTTCAATATTTCAAATCTTACTCTTAATGTTCATTTTTCTATTGTCAATATTTAGTGCTCGTTTGGTTGTCATCATGGGTAAATATCCACAGACAATTCGAAAAGATACGAATTTAATTGCCTTATACAAATCCTATGAATTGGTCCTAACTTGTTTGATTGACATATGAGAATTGTAGAATCCTACGAATTTTGTAGGTATTTGCAATTCCCATGGATTTTACAATTCCTACATTTTGAGGAATTTAGTGCAACCAAAAAACTCACTCTACCAACAAATCATGGGATTTGTGAATTCCAGCGGAAATTAAGGGCAACCAAACACGCAATTAGAATTTTCCATGAGATGTTTAAGAATAACTTTAAAGTTGGATTAATAATGTCAAATACTGCAAAGGTTCGATTATCCTAGAAAGGTAGCAAAGGGTCAAAAATAACAATGGTTTTTTAAAAAAAAAAAAAAATGAAAAACTAGTTTCACGCGTAATTGGTGAATTACAACGTAGGACATTTCATGAAATAAGTTTCTTTTTGCAATGGAGGTTTAATTAAATAATAAAAGTGATCATGGGCCGGACGGGGCCACATCTGAAAAATGGAGCCCAATAATCGGACCAGGCCAAAAAATTAACTAAAATTGTTAGATTTTAGAAACCAAAGTCCACAAGAAAAAAAAAGCGGATTGGGTTGAGCCGGGCCTAATTACAGGCCAAAAAGATCTTGCACGAAACCCTAAAAAATGGGCCAGGTCTGGTCGGGCCAGCAGGTCGGGACACCTTTGATCAACTCTACTCAATAACGAGTTAAAGGTATATGGAATATAATTTTGGAGTTAAAACAAGAAATGTTGTGAATTTCCGTGAGTAAAGAAAAAACACCATGAGTTTTAGCAATCTTAGAGATATATACGATGATAAAACCATATTTCAAATTAGGCTTATAAAATGCATTGTTGTTGTTTATTGTGAGTCTGTAACCTCACACAAAGTGATTATCATGTTTATTAAAATAAATAAATTAAAAAATAAAAAATTGAAAAATAATCTCTGACGCGATATCATTATATTTGTTTGATTGCAAGTAATATACGTTTCCTAAAATTCTTTATTTTAAGAAAAATTACATTAAGTGTTATGCTTTTCTCGTTTTATTTCCTTTATTGTTGAGTTTATGTACAAATAATGTTTTCTTCTCAAAAATGTTTTATACGTTACAAATAGGTAGTGCTTTATTCGTTACAAGTGTTGCTGCTAATATTTAATTTTCTTTTTTATATATATCAAAAGGTAGGAAATTACTTGTGTATCCTCCCTATGTTAGTTTTTAATCAAACTCAAAATGTTTATAAAAACTTGCAAGCATAAGCAAATCGATCTAAAAATTGTCTTGGTTAATTAAATAGCAACAACAATGAAAACTTTAATGTACTTGGTGATTTTTTTATTTGTTTTAGTAGATTTTAAAGTAAGGTGTACCCAATTTTATGAAGAAAAACTTGATATGAATCAGCAGTATAAACTCTTGAAAAAACCAGCTATTAAAGTAATCAAGGTAAGTTTTCATGTTGCCATGCTTTTATTTTTACGGAAAAAAAACTATTGGTACTCTTATGTATATGTAAGTATCTTAAAATAGTTAGCTAATGGTTTGATTTGTAATAGCCTAATAATGAATAAATTACCCAAAGGAATTGAATCACTAACAAAACGTACTTTGAAGCTAAGTTAAACTAAAGATTAATGAGTTTAATTTGCCAATTACGTTTTCCAAATCAACAATGTTTTTTCTCTTTAATTTGTTTTTCCTTTGTAAATTTCACGATTTTGCAACATTGATGATCATATTATAGAGTGTAAACTAGAAGTACCGATGGCCTAATGTCACTTTTACAAAGCTACAAAATACGGAGTACGTGTAATCATTTTACTACGAATAGTAAATATAATTTAGCCAAATTTGTTCAAATTACTAATAAAATATAGGTTTTTTTAAAATACTTATTTTTTATATTGTTTTTTTTTCACAATATACCTTTGAGGTTTGCAAGACTGCACAAGGTACTCCTATGCTTTTTTTTTTTCAGCACATTACACCCTTACTATTTACAAAATATTTACCAAATGCCTTTGTTGTTATGCAACTATGTACGATACATGCTACCTACTAAAATTGTTAAGAGTGTACCCAGTTGCGAAAATTTGTTATACAACTACCTTCTCGAATTTATGCGATTTAGTAGCTTACCTTTGACCATTTTTTTATTCATTTTATGCAATTGGGTCCACTCTTAACTAATGACAAACTCTTTTAGGCCTAATCACAACCCTACATTTAAAGAGAGAATGATCACATACAAGTCCAACGAGTTTATATCATAAAACCAATTGGTTGTATGAGGAGCAGCCGTCTATGCTTATATGTTAGTCATTCAATATTTAATTCTTCCACGTGGGATTCACATATGGGTTAATACTCTTAACACTAATTCCCTCCCTTTTTGGTTTTTAATGCAATTATATTACTTTAAGGCCCTTCATTATTAATTTCCTCAATTAGCTTCCAAATTCACTTACTTTACTGTCGTTTCCCCTTTTTCCACTCTTCTTTTTTCTCTTTCCAAATGGCCAATGCATGGAAAAAGGATCGATTTTAAACTCTCATTTCTCCAAAATCATTCTTTTCAGGCTTTGTTTTATTGGGCTTATTCTTACTTAAATGAATTGAACTAAACAAAATCCACCCAAATAAAATAAGTGGAAATGTATTGAAATATAAAATTTATGATAACATTAGAAAGATAAATTAAGTTTTGACAATTGAAATAAGTGTATTTAGCTTAAATGCAAATAAGCTCAAAATACTATGTCCATAGATTGAAATATGATTAAAAATTTTTGGTCATTTAAAAGATGAATTTTCTTCGTCCTAACAAGTGTTGAATCTTCATTTAAATTGTAGACAAATTATGGATACATATATGATTGCGTAGATTTTTACAAACAACCTGCTTTTGACCACCCGCTACTGAAAAATCATACATTCCATCCTCAGGTATATATATATTTGTACAAAGTAATATTATTTTTGAATGACAATAACATGTTTTTAATAGGTATAATATGTTTTGCTAAAGTATAGATGAGACCTAGTTTTATTCCTAAATCGACATCATCTTCTCAAAAACGATTGCGCCTTAACAACATGGAGCTAATTGATGGAGGTTGCCCAGAAGGAACCGTTCCAATAAGAAGAATGAACAAGAACGAATTCATTAAATCGAGGCAATTTACAAAGGAGTATGATGCAAGAATCAAATCTAACCATCATCATAAGGGAGTACCCGGGCATCATGTAAGTTTAGTATTAGTTTGTGTAGCTTGATAATTTTTACTTGGCTCGATCATTGGTTTATCTTTAATTATTATATATGAAAATAGAGGCTATGATTGCTGAAGCAGATCGAACAACTCATTGTCGTGGTTACATTGGAGTTGATGGTAGTAGTTTGGACCTAGCTTAGTGATCGAGTTGCAACCTTTTACTTTTGGTGTTGTTGTTTGGGTGATGAAATGAGGAACAAGCTTTATTTTTAATATTCTATAAATGAAATTGGGTTTTTCTGGTTTTTACATTGTGCTCTCGAGATATTAAATTTTCTACGTTGTGCCCTCCCAAATTAAAACCATCACGTGGTGCTCCTAAAGTTCAATTAGTTAATATGCCATAACCTTGGAGTTAAATAAAAATTAAATGCTCGTAAATTATTTATTGTATGAGCCATAATGCTCATAGTGCTTTGTAGTCCAAGGAAAAAAATGAAAGAGTATGGGCCATGAGTTGAAGCGTATGAGCCACCAAATTGAGATTGAAATTGTGACATTTTTTAACGTAAAGGTCATGGCAAACAACTTTAGGGATACCATGTGGAAATTTTAATTTGGGAAGACAAAATGTAGAAAACACAATACCCCAGAAGCACTATGTAGAAAAACCAAAAAAAAAAAATTAATTGATGCATATGTCAAAAGTGTATACTTGCATTTAATTATTTCTGGTCATTTCAGCTTGCTATTGTTGAGACAAAATCTACTCCAAGTACAATCTACACGGGAGCAGGAGGTGCATTTAGCACTCATGGTGGTTTACCGATGAAACCATCTCAATACACATCTGCAGGAGTGATCATTCGAAATGGAAATGAACTTATACAAGTTGGATGGACAGTAAGATACTAATCTCCACTAATTTAGTAATCAATTTATCATGTTGGCTACAAAATACTCAATATAGTATTTTGCACTTATACGATATGATGGATGATTTATAATTATAAATTTTCTTCTCCTTCTTCTTTGTTCTCTCTCGATCTTCAATAAAAATTAAAGTTATGGAGTACTTTATTAATCTCTTTTTCATAATTTAGCTTCTTTAACTCCCTTTATTTCTGATGTAGATTAATCCTTCGGTAAACAACGACAATCGCACACACTTTTTCCAATACTTTAGCGTAAGTCTTTTCCTTTGTACCATAAGTATTTATCATCAGTTTTTTTTTTTTTTTTGGATCTTATGTTATTGCTTTCTATTTTAATGTTATCTACAAACTATATAATGTATTTTGTTGCTCGGATTTGTTTATGAGGTTCGAAATTAAATAAGTGTTAAATTAAATTATATAATGTATTAAATTAATGTATGCAATTATAGGTAATTTGCCCGTTTTGCCCTTCCCCTCACACTATTCTCTTTTCCTCTTTCTCTCTCTAAAATCAACCTCCCTCTCCCTCTTTAACACTACCTCAACCGCGCCAGACACCACTTTCCGAAAGTCGCCAATTTATTGGAACATGTAAGTTAGTTATAAAAGTTGCCGAAATTGTCCAACATAGATGTTTTGCCCCAGTGCAAATCGTCTGGCTGGGATGTTTTGCCATTGTGCCAATCATCTAGGTTGGACAATTTGCTATAAAAAAAAAGAATTAAAAAAAATCCAGCATGTTATTTGTAACATGCCTTAATTTGGCCGGTACAAATACATGCTATTAGTAATGTACCTTTATTTTTTGGAACGGGCCAAATTAAGGCTTGTTACAAAAAAACAAACTGCATTGTTTTTTCTTTTTAGGCAAATCATCTAACCTAGACAATTTTCCCAAGGGAAAAATAGCTGAGCCAGATGATTTGCCCATGGGTGAATCATCCAGGTTAGATAATTTGCCTATGGGTAAATTGTTGACGATTTGCTCATGGGCAAATCTGCTTTTTGGGATGATTTGACTTTAAAAAACATAATAAAAAAATAAAAAAAACCACCACCGCCACCGTGTTGAGGTTGATCCTCTACAATTTGTTTTCGGGGTCGTTGGGAGGACGTTGTTTAAGTGGTGGCGGATGAAAGGTATGAATAAAGAGGGGGAGTAAGGGTATTTATGGTAATTCATCTATTTTTGCACTTTTGGATTACCCTTGCTAGAAGATGATTGCTCTTCTACTCTTCTCACATTGGTGCATAAGCTTTGTTAGAAAATAGACTAAACTTACTTAAATAAATATGGTTTCACTTTGGTGCTTTTGAGATATTTATGTTTCCTAATTAGACGTGGTTTGTAATTAGGAAACTCGATATTTTTTTGTTTTTGTTTTTGTTTTGTTTTGTTTTGTTCTGTGTGTGTGTGCGCGCTCGTGCGTGTGTACATGCGTGCTTGCAAGCTTATGTGCGTGTGTAAAGCCATTTTGATGTGGGTTTCTAGTTTAGTCTATAAAAGAGAGTTTAGGCTTATTAAAAAATTATGATATTTTGGTGAGAAATCATCCAGAGGGTTATTGGTTTATTGTTTAGAAATTCCATAATACAATACATATTTTTTGAAGGGAAGAAATCAAAATTTCCTCATAAACACTTGGATCTTTTGTTACCATATTTTGTTATTAATTCTATGTAGTGTTTTATGGCCGGGTGTGTTCCTACATTATTTGTGACATACACTAGATTTTAAATAATAAGCTTCCTAGAATGATGGTTTATTTTGCTCTGGTGATGGTGGCTTGTAATACTTGTTTTATTGTTTCATCCTACGAGGACTTTTTTGAAAACCATTGCAATGCCCAAAAAAAGGAAGTGAAGCAATGGTTTTTATATATCCATATATAAAACGTGATGCATTTTTATTAAATACGGAAGTACTAATAGAGTAATAGTTAAGATTGGGGTTGTGTAAAAAATTTTGGTCCAGAAATCCAGTCTAGTTTTTTGGAATTCCAAAACACCAAATTAGATATACAGATTTTAAATAGGATACCCAATCGGAAACGGGATGTGTTTTATAAAATCTGGATTCTGAATTTTTAAGGAAAACAAAATCAAGATTTTCAAGTTTTTTTTTTTTTTTTTTTAATTTTTCTGGTTTTCGATCCTGTTTTTTTGGGGTATAAAAGTAAGTTTAGGCGAAAAGTTTGATATATAATCCATATTCGGAATTCCAAAATTTTCGAATATCCGGAATTTTGTTTTACCCGAAATGGATACGAAAGCAGGATTTTAAGTTTCGAAATTCGAATCGGGAAATTTTTGATTTCTTGTTTTGCACACCCCTAGTAAGACTAGTATACTCGAATTTCATATGGCCCACAATCTAGTTGTTTGAGCTAGGAGATGAGTTTGTATAGAAACATTAAATTGAATTATGCCTAACTAGTCTTCCATTGTAGAATAGACATGTGAAAACAAAATTCAGTCGCTAGGGTCCATTTGGTATCGCAGTGATTTATGTTTTTTTTTTTTCAAAATTATGTGATATATGTCATATAATTAATAAAATATTCATCAAACTTATCAAAATCGTAAAAATTATGAAAAATCACAACAAAAAAGTGAAATCATATTTTTTTCTAGTTTTTGGTTTTGTTGTTTTCCAAAAAAAAAGAAAAACTTAAAAAAAAAAACGATGGCGAACAGCCTCAAAATATGGGGCTAATTCTAAAAAAAAAACTTTCAAGTGAAAAGTAAACCTCCACTTCATTTTTTTTTTTTAACTTTCCCCATATATTTTTTTAGTTGTAACAAATTGTGGTCTTTGCAGACTTCTTGCTAATAATATGTTTGTAAGGATAAAAAAGATAAACACTTAAAGAGAGATGAATGGATGCGATGAGATAGAAATAAAGATATGTTAATAAGGTAAGGTGACAATTGTTGCAAATATGAATTTTCACAAATAGCAATTGTTGCTACAACAAAAAAAAAAATACGGTATAGACGAGTGACTTGTTTAGTTATATTTCCTTTTTCCTTGCAACTAATTTACAAGCGCTTGTATTGTTTTATTAGATTTGTATTCACTATTTATAATTTTTACAGGCCGGCACATCCCATTGTTTCAATACACAATGTCCTGGATTTGTTAACCTAAGATCCGTACCAATTGATAGTGTTATTGAGGATGTATCAAAAAGGGGAGACACATTCTACGTAATGCCAATAAATGTTCATAAGGTATGAATAGGTTTTTATTGGTTTTCCCAAAAGTAGAAAAAATAAATCTTTGCTTCTAACCTACAAGAAAATTAGCACTCCTTATATATAAAACTCATATGTTTCATGGTTTAGGCACTGTTCTCTTGGACTAATACGTAGTTGATCTAAGTTGAACTAAATCGAAGTGAGCTAAATTGAGGGGTGTGCATGCAAAAAATTCCAATATCGAATTTTCGTTCTGAAATTTTTTAAAACCAGATACCAGATTGGAACCAGAATGAAAATTATAAAATCAGGATTCCGGATTTTTAAGAAAAACAAAATCCAAAAAATCTGATGTGTGGTTTTCCGATCCGGTTTTTTTAGAGGATATTGAAACATATTAGAAGAGATTTGATTAAAAAAAAAATAGGATCCGGATTTCAAATCCAAATTTTCGGATATCCTGATTTCCGGAATTTCAGTTTTTTTTAACGAATACGAAATGTCTCCGATACTGAGTCGTTTTACTTAGTTATGAAGCTCTGTCTAATTTCGCCTTTTTATATTTTGAAAATTCGGATATTTGGAATTCTGGATCGGAAAAATTCCGATATCCGATTTTGCACACCCCTAGATGAATTGAACTGAAGTGGACTGAAATGAAGTAGTAATCGTAATGGAGATGACTCGAACTGAACAGAGCTAAACTGAATTGAATTGAACTGAACAAAAGTGTCAAAAATTTCGATCCAAAAGAACAGGGCCTTTCATATATCTAAATGAATACGGGAAAAAAACAGACGTTGATGCTTAACAGTTAGCAACCTTTTCAAAATAGTTGTCATTTGAATTAACTCCTAGTATAATACTTTTAGGCGTTTTAGCTTTTGGGAGTAGTTTCATTCACCATACCAGCTTGTTTTGTGCAAAATTGCATTCATTAGCACAATTTTTGGAGTATGGGTGATCATTTTGAGCACTAAGTCGAGTCTACTCCTTATTTAAGTTAGATGACACTATAAATTATAAAATTAGAAAAATACTTATTGAGATGAATATATTCGTGCGATAGGTTTTGTTTTATATATCTATGTAAAAATTTAGTCAAAATGCATGCGATCAACCGATCTAATATTTTAAACATGATTAAATCAAACTAGAAAATTCCAACCACTACAATCTAGACTAATTCAAGAGAGCATGATTTATCTTGAGCCCATTTTGAGATTTTTAATATTTGTATTTTTTCTTAGAAGCTACCACTTAATTTCATCTGCAACAAATTCTAGACACACTTAGATTTTACCTATCTCTTCACCTTAATAATTTAACGCTTTTATGAAATCCACTCCTATATGCACATAATAATTTAACGCTTTTATGTCGAAGTGTTAAACCTTAATATAACTTATGCAAATTTGATGTCTCATTTGAAACTGAAAAGGATCGCAAAGATGGGAATTGGTGGCTTACAATAGACTGTAAAGGCAAAAAACGTGAAATTGTAGGATTTTGGCCACGGCAAATCTTCTCAACATTGGCGGATTCAGCATCTTATGTTGCTGTTGGAGGGGAAGCATATGGTCCACTTTCGGAACACCTTCCAGCAATAGGAAACGGTTATTATCCCATTTACGATTTTTTATATTCTGCATTTTGTTGCCACTTTGTGGTTCTGGATGCAAATTTTAGTTATATTGATGACCCTCGAAATACAAGAACATTCACAGATGATTCACATTATGGTGTTCTTGATGCAAGAGAAAGCACATTTTATTATGATCTAGGAAGGTTGATCTTGTATGGTGGTACTAGTAGGCAATAGTTATATATGTTGCCGCTTGTACTTACATTAATAAATAAAAGAATTTTCTAAATTAAATTACTTTGAAACACTTTATTGCCTTATCTAATTTTTAGAGAGCCACTATCTATTTTCTCGATTAGTAGATACAACTTTTGTGTGTCACGGATTTCTCTTGAAATATTTTTTACATAGTAATAAAACATCAAGGTCCCTACTACAACCTTTCTCTTTTACGTATATCTTTTGTTTTCTTCTCTTGTTACACTTACCATCCTTTTCTTACCATTCCTCTTGTTTGCCATTGTTGTTTCCCCAAACTCATTACTTCTTGTGATATTTGACAATTGAATGCACTTTAAGTTTTTCTTTTTGGTTTTTTCTCCTTATTTTCCCATGGTCCTTTGTGACATTTTACTTTTCATACTTTTCTGCCTTTGCTACTTTTAGCTATGTGGGTGAGGTTGAAGAATGGGACACGAAAGAAGAAGATTGGAGGAATGGGGCTTAATTTGTTGTTTTTAGTATCGAAATCCAATAGAAATTAAATGTGTTAATTTTAAATAATGGCTATATATTTTAAAATTTGTAACTTTACAAAATGAGGTAAATTAAGTTCTTTTCTTACAATTTTTGTTTTTCAAAAATATATATATCCGACTATTTCACTAATTGTAATACTCAATCCTAAGCCTAAAAAGAATGTTTCTCATAGATGACATTTTTATAGAAAAAAGTATAAATCTCTTATGACCCATCAACTGAGTGTTGCCGAAAAAAAATTATAAAGCAAACTAAAACCTTATTGAGTTTTTGATTCTCGATCTATGTTGTAGCACTCTATTTGAGAAGTTCAGCATGGTGCCTTACAAATGCAGTAGGAGTTTCATACATTATCCCCGAACACCATTAGTAACTATATGATACAATTATCTAGACATTAAAAACTTTGTTAATTTTCGTCTTAACCCACAACAGTGCAACAACCATCGTCCATAAACCGCAATACTACCACAACAATTACATGCAAAACCCAAAATCACAACCATCACTGCCCTTAAATTAAATCACAAAACCTTTATGATAGGTTTAGCATAGACGCATAGTTTAGAAAAATGGTGATTGCTATGATTTTGGATTTGCTATTGTGGCAATTTTTTGTGGTCTAGGGATGCTTGTGCAAGTTTTATGGGTTTACACGAAAAATAACAAAGTCCTGGGGCATCATTACACTTGAAGGTACCAAGTAAAACTCATACTGCACTTTGATGACCCATGTGGGAACTCTTCAAACCAAAGAAATCCAAATTTATTTTGAGCTACTAACTCTAAATGTTAATTTAACTATCTTCACCCAATAAGACCCATATTTTTTAAAATTGGACATTAAACATTACAAAAAAAACCACCTAATGGAACTTTCACCTAATATGTGTAGTCCGTCAAAACATGTGTAGTCCGTCAATTTTCCTATTTGAGGAACCCACTCTTAACTCTATCTTAATAATTTCTCAAAAACCCCAACCAAATTGTGTTGTTGCTTAAAATCAAAGTCCTCAATGGCTCAGATGAAAGAGAGAAAAAAAGAGTTATTTATGAAGCAAGTGATGGAAGCATTCTCATTTCTTTTGACAATCCTCGGTGTTAGGGTGAATAACCAAAATTCGGCTACTCAGGTCCTGATCTCACTTTTATCTAACACAGACTTCAGAAGAGCCCAAACTGCAGAACACAGGACATTTGCTGTTTTGCTCTAAGGTCCAACATTTGCCCATCAATACATCATCTCTACAAGAGAATTTCAACAAGCAGAAACACATCACAAAGTTCACAGCTTTAGATTAAAAGGAGAAACCAACTCCGCATTCTTATTTTGGTTGGAGCACGAAAACAATATCGCAATTGCTGGAGGCATTGCAATTTGTAGCAGTTTTTTCTTTCTTTTTTTTTTCCTCTGTCTGATTCCACATTGGATTGCTAAACCTTTACATTAACCTTTCCCTAAGATGAATAAAAATTAACAGAATCTACATTGAGTACAGTCAACTACGAAAGTAACCTAGTAAAGCCTTATTGTAACAACACATTTATACAACATAAAAAATTCCATATCATACAAGATACTCTGTATAACTCTCAAGTTCAGCCATTACATGTGCCAATCCGGCAACCCAAATTACATCATTTTGATGCATAAATATAGTCATCAATGGGAATATCACGTTCTTGGTAATCTCTAGTCTGCACAGTCTCGGTGCATGGAATATCACGTTCCTGGTATTCTCTATTTTGCACCATGATCGCATCACTCGGCATTCTCCCTCCATTATAGTTGACATTTTGAGCAGTTTGTTCCATGTTATGCTGAAATTCATTATTCTGGGGTCGAGGCATACGGTTACCTTGGAATTGTTGACTCTGCATTCCATGAGACATTGACGTGTTTGGAGAAATGCAGTTCTGCATGGAGGGGTGCAAGTTTTGGTGATGCCAACCCTGAGGTGATGCTGACAAATTTGAATTTTGGAGATTAGAATTGTTCTGATAGTGTTGAGATTGAGATGGATGTGGTGCTTCTGGAGGATAGCCAGTAGCTCCATCATTTAAAACATGATTTGGAATATTCCTGGAGTAATTATTTTGTAGAGCTTCACCTGGTATGTCCCATCTAGGGGAGTTCTGAAATTTTTGTGCATTTGGAGGAATTCCCACAAAATTTGAATTTTGCACACCACTGTAAGCACTGCTGCTCTCTTGGTAGTGTTGCTGTTGCAAAGACTGTGAAGGGTAACCATTTGAAAAACCACCAATTTCACTATGATGTGGCATATCAACGTAGCGGTAACCATCCTGCTGAACTTGAGATGGCATGCTTTTGCCGTGGAAACTTGTATTCTGCATGTGGGTCGGCACACCTCTTGCAGGAGCTGAAGGTGGAACATTGGCATGGGAGATATTGTTCGAGATTGGGGGCGGAGGAGACTGACTTTGGTATCCAGCAGCAGGCGCCCAACTCTGGCCTTGATACGGAACGTTACCAGATGGAGATGAAGGTGGCATATTGTCATGTTGGAAATTGTTTGAAATGGGGGGTTGTGGAGGCTGACCTTGGTAGGTTGTGGTAGCTTCCCAATTTTTCTGAGCATTATGTGCTGGATCATATGGGTTTAACGTGGGTGACAATGAAGGTGTTTGGTTCTGCACATGAGATGGTTTATGTCGGGCTTGATTTTCATATCCCGTCAAAGGTTGGCTTTGGTTCGCTATGGTGGCTCCCCAATTATTGTTCTGAACATTATGTGCTGGATCATATGGGTTTGACATGGGTGACAGTGAATGTGTTTGGTTCTGCACATGAGGTGGATATCGGGCATGATTTTCATACCCCCTTGGAGACTCCCAGTTATGATTGGGGCTATCCCAACCATTGGAATTGGGATTTGTAGCCAGAGGCTGAGGTGGAAATGAGGTCCAGTGTGTTGAGTAGTTTTGCGTAAGGGAAGGTTGAGGAGCCTGATTTTGAGGAAAGGAGGGAGGAGTCTGATTCTGAGCCTCATTTTTCACATATGTAGGGTTCTGTGTTCGAGATGATTGTCCAAACTCATTAATAGACTCAGCAGGATGCATCCACTTCTGTTGGTGACCACCAGAATGTGATGGAGTGGAAAACTGAGCAGTCTGGTCTTGAAACCCAGATTGCTGTGGGGCCTTATAAGGTAGAGATTCAGATGCAGACATCGGGTTTTGATTTGAACTGCTATTTGTTGAGGAAGACATAGGTGATCTTGATCGTGAGTTTGGATCCTTTTGCCTTCTCCGACCTTTGTTATTATTTTTAAGGGATTCTTCATTATTCCGAACCCATATCTCATGATATTTTGGGTCATATGGAACTGCCTGCCCATTGATGAAAGGCTCACCTGTGCATGGATCGACTCAAATGAGAAAGTCGAGGGGTGAACAGAAATAGATGTACAGAAGTGACACAACAAACAAGAGAATGTAAACCATGTAGCAGGCTGACAGCCATCCTTCTTCAATACCAAAAGAAGAAGTACAACAGGAAACAAGGTAACATGATGAAATAAATCCTACAAAGTACATATCAAACATCAAACAAATCCCTTTGTGGCAGAAACAATGACATGGTCTGGTCACAGATGAATGAAGTGCTCTAAGCTTCTTCAGTCCTGACATTACTAGCCAATGAGCATACATTGGCTATGATAGATTGACAGAGGATATAATAGCCTTGCTAATGCCTCAAATTCTAATACATAGTAATTTTCTAATTGGTTGAGGTTCATGAAAATAAGTTGATCAAGTTTGATTCCCAAGGAAAATAGATGAAGATCACAGTTATATACTCATGTAATTATGCCAAGAAATTGAATGTCCGGTAATTAAACGACATAAAGAAATTATAAATAAAAAAAAACACAAAAAAAGTGCAAGAAGGGGCAGCATAAGAGAAAGACAGGAGAAAATCCTACACAGTATCATGTTACTATTTTAAGATGACCTGATCGAATTAGCAAGTGCAAAAAGAGGAAACAGTAGTAATCTCATATTAAGTAAGCTCATCAATGACAAATGTTGGTCTTACCGGCATAAGTTTTCTTCTTGACATCCATGTAAGAATCAGGGAGAACCCATCGAACATTCGGCAGCTCTAGTCCATAAAAAAGTAGAAAGAATTTTAACATATAGCAATCTAGCATATTCAAGAAAGGGGCTGGGGGAGAAAGTATATATGAACTAGCAAGCACAAAACACTCAAATTGCACCACAGGTGCCATAACAACTGGCAAAAGTGAAATCATCAAAATATGTGCAATTTGTAAAGAGGCTTCCATCACAGTAACACAAGCTGAATCTAAAATATAGATTTAGTTAAAAGTACTCAATCAATCAAAGCCTTCGTCTCATAATTGGGGTCGGCTACATGAACCACAATTGATCATTCCATGTGGTTTTCCACATTTAGTTATAAGTACTAATAACAATGAGGAATGAACAAACTGTCCAGCAGAACATAAAAGGTTACTACATGCACTCAAAATTAGGCACAAGTTTAGCATTTGTAAGCACCAAAGAACATAAAATATCATAAAATTCAGAATGAGGAAATTTAATAAGAGGATGTGTATCATGTGACAGATTTTAACGAATTTGATAAGTTTGTTTACAGAAGTAACATAGCTGCATGAAAATTCTGTAGGCATATGAAAGTTAGTTCACATAGTGAACACAACTAAATCACTTTAAAGTTTTCATGATTTGGAAAAGCTTTGTGTTGATAGTAATATTACCAACTTATAATAGCCATCTGTCTATTAATGCAGTCTGCAGTATTCTTTGTGATTCATATTTCAAACGGTTACGTTTTGCTGTCTGATAAACCAATCAGCCTCTTTCTAGCATTTCTAGCACTTACTTCTCATGAATTAGGTCTAATGCAGGCCTGAGCTTAGCGCAAGTAAATAAACACAAGAATTAGGACTTCTTTTCCATCGTGTCAAACAATGAATTTCAAGCATAGCCAATTAGCCGTACATAATTGCATACGATACCCTGTTTCAAAGGATTAATTTATGCGATAGCTAACTCTAATCATTCTAGTGTCTTTTTCGGTGCTTGTAGCTTCTAATATCATGATCCATTAAACTTGATGACAACTTCTATGCCTTTTGTTGCATGGAAGCTTTTGTAAGTTTCACATCAATTACTCACGTAATCTCCAATTACTTGTTACATTGTTTCAACCCATCATTATAGAAATTAGCACGACTTCGCAAATACAAGTATATAACATTACAATTTTAAAACCTCACGCTTCATACAACACAAGCTTATTGCCTCTCATAATATCTTAGAGGGTGTTTGGTATAGTAATTTAGAGTGCAGGAAACGTACTTAAGCAACAAACTCCATTACCATGTGTTTGGTTGAAGGAGGAAGTAACGGAAACTGTTACCCATTGGTAACCATTACTGTTAAATTGATTCTTTTCAGTATTATAGTTGAGCAAACAATTTCTGTTTCCTTCCTCGAACACAGAAAACCAACTAATGTCTTTCTCTTTCTTCTTTCGATCAAATCTCCACCACTTCTCTTCTTCTTCATTCAGTCAAATCATCAAAAATTTCACAACTTTGATGGATCAAATCTTCAAAAATCATTCATTTTGTTCAATTAAAACCCTAGAACTCTCCACATTCACATGTTAGATTTTCTCAAAACTCTCAAAAACTATTCTAAATTAGGGATTTCGAGGGCCAAAATCAAAACCTAAAGAAGCAATTGAACAATTGGGTAGAGAACGAAAATGGTGATTTGGAGGCGAACAAGGTGAAGTGAGAGGAAAAAGTGAAGGATTATGAAGAATTGGGGTTCAAATTGCTAAAAAATGTTAAAAGTAAGATATTTTGTTGCAATTGTAGTGATGGTGTTTCATAGGCTAAATGTTCTGAAAAGTTGATGAAGGTCTTGATTTTCCATTTCTTCACCATTAACAAACAACTAATAAGGGTAACACTTTACAATACCCTTCCTCTCTTAATCCGTTTCCAATCCGTTTCATTTAGTATAGTTTCATACCAAAAACCCCCTTAGTCTCCTCCTTATTCATTCTGACAGGATATCTAGAATAACCTATCCAACTTACTCTTCTATGAAACGAGAGAACTTTTCCTTGTATAGGCCAATGGCAAAATATTATACACTTTCCATCACTATTTATGGCTTTGCATACAAAATAACCAAATTTCCGCAAGTTGTTAGAATTCCAAGCTTAAATCGCCACATCCTACCAAATTCAACCACAAAAACAAGAAAACTTTAAAACAAAATGATACACAGCATAAGTGCAAACATTCTTCAGTTAGGCCTTCATCTTATTTTTACTGTCCAGCGAAAAATAGGTTCAATTCAACAAAATTCAGTTCCGATCCTTACTGAAATGCTAATGATTTCAATTAAGTTCACTTCAATAAAGATAAGTTCACATAAGTAAAAATAATCCCTGTTCACCGAAAATAACTTCAAATAAGCCAAAATAAGACGAGGAGAATAAGAATAACGGCATTTGAAAAAACAATCAAACTAAATTTACTTTCAAAATGAATAACAGAGTTCCACAAACCTTTGAGCTTGTAACTAAGTTCCTCAGACATTACAGCACTGAAAGCAAAGTAATGCCGCGTCGAAACCGAGTAAATCTTCATCCTAGCTTCTTCTTCACTACAACAACCAAAAAAAAAAATCAAACTTAATCACAAAATTTTGAACTACTCAAAAAAACATTAATTCAACAACATAATCATTTACCTTCCAATAACATTAGCAAGAGTTTTAATATAACCGTCGATTATATCATCACGCGTAAGCTGAGGATCAGGAGGTTCCACAACAACTAACCAATGCTCGAAATCACAACCTTCTAACATAATCGCATCTTTCGAAGGTCTACTACTGTTCGACGATGATTGTGATAACCGAGTAGCGAAGGTTCGAACGCCATTGAAGGAGTTTCCGAAGCTCGAATTAAGAAATTGCGACGAATTGAAAAGCGTCGGTAGTTTGGGGAGTTTTGAGGTTGAAGAAAATGGAGATGATTGAAAATTAGGGTTTGTGAATTGAGGAATTTGTGAAATTGAACGATGAATTGAGGAATTGAGTTTGTGGTAATAGTGAAAGTGTTGTCGAAGAGAGAGAAGAAGTCGTTGAGTGTGATTCGCCATTGTTGGTTTCATTGTTTGTTCGTAGTTTTTGTGTGTGGTTTTCTGTCTAAAACCTTGCTTAAACCTTTGAAGTTGGAAGATGGGAGAAATGGATGGTTGTTGGTTTAAGAGTTTGGGTTGGTAGGCCTGTTTGGTTGTTTGGGCCGGGTTTTGGCGGAATTATTTTGGAAATCTGAGCCCATCATTCCATTGACTAACCAAATGCAAGTTATTTTTAAGCATGTTAGGGCATGTTCTTCTCGTCCTATTTTTACTTAATTTCAGCAAAAACAAATTTAGTTTAGCATAAATAAGTCAAGTTCAGCAAAAATCAGTTTCAATTCTTAATAAATGATTAATGATATCAGCAAAAATAAGTTCATTTCAGTATAAATAAGTTCAGCAAGAATAAGTTCAGATCAGCAAAAATAAGTTGACAAGAAAACAGTCTTGAAGTGTTCTTTTGGATTTGATTAGATTCCGTTTAGCTCCTTCTAAGTATCAAATTAGGGCCGTGTAGGGTTGAGGTTTGCTAAAATATGCATGTCCAAAATTGAGAAAATGGGGGCCTTGTAGACTTGAGGGCCTTTTCAGACTGAGGTAGAGCCTTTTGGTTTGAAATTGTATTTTTATTTTTTTTATTTTTTTATTTTTTAACATGTCAATTCCCACACTTATTAAGTTATTAGGGATGGATTGCACTCGGATATCGATCCTAGGCTCCCAGCTATCAACCAAGTATGATCACCTCTAGGTTAAGGTTGTGGCTGTATTGGTTAGATTAGGTTTTTGTTATTCAATTCATTCCATATAGTCAATTCAACTAGATGTTGAGCTCGCTCGATACCCCAGATATACAGTTTAGTACATCTGTGAAAATTAATTGTGTATGAAAACATGATTTGATTTTATCTCTATTGATTCATTGCGTGTGATTTATTTAATTATTGCAATAAGGAGACATATAATATGTCATAGCTCAACAGTTAACTTATTAATATTTGACTTTAAGATCATGAGTTCAAATCCTGTGTTGAGAGAATACGGTGTAACTTATAAAAGAAAACACACTCTTAACAAGTTAACAACACCTTCGACAAATTAACATGACACTACTTCCATTAAAGTTTTTATCGCATCGTAACTTTGTTACATGTTAATAATTAATAACTCCATTTATGCCACCTTTGTGGATAACGATATATTTTCCATTGTTTCGTTTGATAGTACCAAGCCGTCATGCCGATGGATAATCGATATTGAATGGTGCTGTTGTACAATACGAAACATTTAATTCATACCTGTTTTTTTTAGCAATGTTTTTATTACCATATGATATGAAATGCTTTCTCTCATCTTGGAGGGTTGGTAGTTTGCTACTTTAAACTTGACATTTTTATGGGGAACGCATGTGAGGTTTGTGGGCAACACATGTGCATGTGGATAAGATCCGCATTTTATGAATTGAACATATTCAGTAATAGTTATCTCATTGCATAAAAAATAAAATAATAAAATAAAAAAAGACCAACTAATAGTTATCTCAAACTTGTGAAATAATCCGCAATGTACCTTATTCAGTCATTGACAATCAAGAATTTTTAGGAAGAAATTTGGTGATATAAATAAGGTATATAACAAAAAACGATACTGTATTTAAGACGCTCAAGTAAGAAAAGTACTATACATTTTTATGTTAAAATGAGTTTGGCTAATATACTCGTTTATGCTCTCAAATCTTTTCTAACTCGGTTGTAATGCTTGTTGGTCAGAACAAATATGGCGTTAGTAATATGGAACATACGAAGTGATAGAATTTTTATACAAGAATAATGGTCAAATCAAACTCGCCAGTCTCATCAATATTTATAGCCTTATAGGATGCCGGAAAAATGAGTAGCTAAATCTCAATCACAGAATTCCGACAAGTAAATTTCGATTCCGAACCAAAGTGTCCTCATATATCTTTCAAATCTTAGAATGAGAACTCTAAATTAATATGGTGTATACTCGATCACATTTATCCACTAAATAATCAACCCGCGAGAATTATAAAGTGAAATTTAATTTATCAACTAAATTTAAAGTTGCAGTTAAAACTCCATACTATGAGAGTGGGGGATAGCTCAAGTGGTAAGAGCTTCTCCCCGATTCCAAGTGATCTTGGGATTGATTCTCATCCCCACCCTTGTAGCTCTCTAAAAAAAAAAAAAAAAAAAAAAAAAAAAAAAAAAAAAAAAAAAACCTCCATACCATACCCAACTATGGAAGCAATGGAGCTAGTACGTAAAATGGTAAATTGGCCCGTTAATTGGTTGACCGTTAACTTGATAAGCATTAAGTCGTTGTCATTGTACCAAAGTATCCGAAATGTAGTTGATCCAACATTATTTTTTCATATTTTCCGCGTATATAATTGATTTTGGACTTCCATTTATGCTTCATTCATTACTTCTATTGATTTTGTTGCATCTAATTAAGCATGTTACATGTATATGACACAAAAAGGTAAGATGGGATTGGTCCAAGCTCTATGCCTCTATGTATGATTTGTCACTTTTCCTATGATTTATTGAAGTAGATGATAAATATAACGTCAAGCTTGTGTGTAAACGTTATCAATAGATACTCTCTTCTACATGCCCAATTGAGCTAATTGAGGGATAATAAGCCAATATTGGATATAAATATAATATTTTATTTTATAAATGAAATGAGAATATATTTTATTAATAGACCTTAAATATTCAGGTTTTTCGTATGTATTACTTATTAAATTGCTATATAAGCACTCTCACTTAATTCTAAATCCAAAACATGTCAAGTAATTAGTGTTAAATTGTATAGCAATTAAACACATGCAATAAGCTAACTGACTGAATGTACTTACCATTTTTCAAAAAAATGCTATGTATCTTAATGTGCTAAATCATAGATTCATCATTCATAGTGTGAATGTATGATAAATTGATAATGGGGTGAGACTACATGGATATGAGTCGCAAAGGAACTTAGGAAGATTAATTATGGGATGAGAAAGCTCCTAATTAAATAATTACTTCATGTCATCTCACTAATCATGTGTCATAGTTATGTACAGATCGAGATCAATCACTAAAGAGTTAGTCAAAATCATAGATTTATTACTGTTAAATGGGATTTGCCTAATTAATCTAGGGATTTGATTAACAATCAAATCCAGGTGACATTTTAAACAAATAAGATAGTTTACAAAGCCTCTATACATCATATAATATACGAGTTTTTGTATAATAGTTACAAAACAAGTATTCTGTATATATGTATAAAAGTAAAATGGATATCAACTAGTACAAAAAAGATCGATACAAAATTAAATGTAAATGCAATTATGCAACTACCTATTTAGTACTATGTACTGTGATGTATAATTTTTTTTTACTAATTTTATTAGTTGACTTCAGATAAAAATGCACCCGCTCATATTATCGTGTAGCTACATACTTCACATATACAATTTGAACTCTGAAGGGGCAAATTATCAAGCAACACATGAGTCTCTTTCTATCTTTTAATCAACATTTAAAGTATATAAAATTTTGCATTTATATTATTCCATTGTAATGACTAATGAAATTGTCAAACATCATAGAGTATAAATCTTTGTATATCTTTTTACCAACTATTAGTGCTTCACGTTGCAATCATCAAAGAAATTAATTAAAGTAGATACCGCATTATATATGGAATGAAGAAATGATTAACATGGGTTAATTATGTTTGGCAGAATATTTTATTATTAAATTAAGATATTGAAATAATTTGTTATTATATAATAATAGTGGACTATATATTTTCATTAGAGTGAACTATATATCTACTTAAATAAAAATGCTATTGCATGAAGAAATGAATGAATAATATATGACATAACCATCGACTCTTTTAATAATGTATTAGTCTTAATCATGCATTTTAGACTAGTAGCTAAAAAAAACTCCTAATTTTTTTTTTTAAATTTTTTTTTTTTTTTTTTTTTTTTTTTTTT
>PYUH01000120.1:5490205-5541299 GCA_016808085.1 Suaeda aralocaspica | reverse complement strand
CTTTTTTTTTTTTTTAATTTTTTTTTTTTTTTTTTTTTTTTTTTTTTTATGGAAAACTCCTAATATTTTTTAGTGATGTTTCACAATTCACATTTCATGCTGTTTTTGTATATAGGCATTACCTGTTAGTAAATTGCTAATTAAGGGCCTGTTTACTTCAACTTAAAATCAATTTAGTTCAGCTCTTCTTTTATTTTGCTACTCATTAATCCTTCATAAAAAAACTTTCAGTTCAGCTCCAATCAGTTCAGTTCAGCTCGATTCGGCTATTTTCAGCTGAAATAAAACAGGCCCTAAGTTGATTTGTTGTCTACTTGTTTGTCCAAGTTAATTTTACTACTGTTTGCGTTAGTTGTTGTCCCTTGGTAGTTTTAAAGCGTTTAATTGGTAGCTGTAAGTTAATTGTTTATGTTATTTGCAAATTAGCAATTTTGTGGTGAAAAACTTTTCAAATAACCACTAAATAATGTAGGTTATTTGGATAAATATATCAATGTTGGTTGAGGTTAACAGCACCAATAGTTGGTAACCATGGTATATAGGTAACTATGTAAGCTAAGGAGGAACCGAAGAAAAATTAAAGTATTACATAACTTTGTTTAATTTACAATATTAACATTTCATTTCAACAAATAAGATAACTTTGTTTAATTTAAAGTATTAGCGGTCCATTTCAACAAATAGTAGCAAGTTCCTTGATGTATGGCAAATGGCAAATGGCAAATGGCAAATGGCAAATGGCAAATGGCAAATGGCAAATGGCAAATGGCAAATGGCAAATGGCAAATGGCAAAAGGATTATTGACGGGTTTTTTCACTTGTTCAAATTGCTAAAACATTAAGTAAATACTATATATATTGGCAAATTAAAAGGTTTAATTTGATCTAAATAGTCCAATCCAATAAATTTTATAAATACATAGCTTACTCCAGGTTCTTAAATCATGATCTAAAAAAAATGCTTTCTTCTTCATTTTTCAATTCCTATATATTTTATGGTTCCACTTGTCCAATAGAAATGAATTCTCCATTAACATTTACACATTTAGCCCTTGTTTGGTTCACCATTGGAAATAACTTTCCATAGAACCATATTTCATAGGAAAAAATTTCACAAGCTAAATTCCAAGGAATTGAGTTTGGTACGGTTAACATCTAGGGCCGTGGCTATGATAACATAAAAATTACGGGGCCCTGTGCAACTTGTAAATAGATTCAGTACCCAAATTTTCTTTCATAAATAAAATTCAATACATCATAAAACATTTTTTTTATTTGTAAAAATGGAAGAATTGATAAAAAGCATATATAGGTATAAGAAAAATTAGGAGATACGCAGTGGTTTAAAAATAAAGTCTATCCTAAAATTTAAGCGTTGAAAGTTTTAATTTTGGTAGAAAGGAAATACTATAAATTTGAAGGTTGTTTGATGGTAATTGATTATGGGGGTTGGAAAATTTTTTTGGGAAACGAGTTTAATATATTGAGAATTTAGAAGGAAAAAACATGATTTAATGACAACTTGAGGGGAGAACAATGGGTGGATTGAATAAGCTTCGTATTTGGAGCATTTATTAAAACTAGTTGTGACACCGCACGCACCGCGTGCGGTGCCCCAAATCGATAATGCTAATATTTTGTTATGAATTGCTGCTGCGGTTTGGTTGTGGAAATTAATGATATTTTATGCGATGCAGTACATGTATATATTATTTTTTGGGTAGTAATTAGATGAACTTGTGTTGGTACATGTTTTATTTGCAGGTATCTGTTGGCATATTTTTATCTTAAATCGATATTCTTTAGAAATGTCTTGTGCAAGATGCTTGAAATTGACGGTGTGGTGTTTGTTTCATGAAACACGAACTCACTTCTAACTCAATTTTCAGGTAATTAGCCAACTCCTTTTCCAATGAAGAAAAGTGGTCTAGTGGGCTTCCCATACCAACCATGCCACCAACAGGATCACTGAATATTTGTTGTTGAACGGAATTTAGTTCTGCTCTTAAAGAAGCAGCACCTTCTTCAGCCTATTGACAGGAAACAATTATAAGGGAAGATATCACATTATCACATCCAATTAATTACTGAATATACACTCAGCATACCCTATATTGTTCTTCTTCGGCTTCCTTTACACGCTTTTTCAGTGTCCGAATCTGCGCTGCGAGATCCTCCTACACTAAAACACCAGATACCATAAGTAAAAGGACAAAAAAACAAATTTAGCTCCATTCGAATATTCTAGACGACAAAATATTTAATGCTGCAAAAAGACCATACCCGTGCAACAACTGTTGTGTCTTTCTCCATAGCAACATCCCTAAGTGCTTTCCGCAAAGATGGTACTGTATTTTGCTCCTGGAATTTCAAAGAAGATACAGTGCAGCCTAACAATTAAAACCTTCATCATCCTTAAATCCTAATCTAAACCTTATGGCTATCAAAGAAACTAATAGCACAACAAAAATTCTAATGTGTACCAGATCACTCAAACGCCTTTGCTGCGTCTCACACTCCTCTTCCTTCGCCAAAAGTTGCAATCAAATTCCACAAGTGAATTCTAAGAAACAACACAAAACGCGTAAAATTTGGACATAATATCAAAAGGTTTTACATATGAACCTTGGAGCTCAGTTGGTTGTTCTCATCTTCAAATTCTGCATTCTTCTTTTGCAGATCCTTCAGTTGTGCTACTAAACTTCCGACATCATTCTGCATAACACAGTAGGCAACCTTAGCACCATCAACATCTAATCCTCCCCTGTCTCCACAACAGCAACAACTTCGCCTTAGTCCTAAAATAGGTTGGGGCTGGCTAGACATGAATCATAACGAGGGATTACGATTCCCTACCCTATCTCTACAACTACAACAACCTTGTCTTAGTCCTAAAATAGTTTTGGGTCGGCATCCAATTACTAATAAACACTGTTCACAATATCCAATTGTCAGAATCTCTCAACCAAAATTCAAATAATTTCAGCTAAATATCAAATTTAAATCAAAGTACATGAAATTGCCAATCAAAATAATCGAATCACATCTCAATTGAAAATCTCATTTATCAAAGTTTCACACATACCTTCCAATTTACATCTCAATCAACATGCAATCATCAATTCAACTATGAACCAAAGATTTCGCACATACCTTCGTAGGCAGCAATTTCAACCGCAATCGACAATCGCATATGCATATAATTGCATGTGTATACAATTGCCGAACCCAAATTCGAAGGTAACACATTGACATTTAAAATTACGTGATGAGCACACCAATAATTCGAAACAAAGAAGTAAAAACCTCCTACCGGGAGCAGAAGGTTCAAATTGAGGACCTATAGAAACTGCAGGAACATTACTCGTAGCTTTTCCAACATCTCCATCAGGCTCAGAAGGAAGACTGCTTTCTGTTTTCTCATCAGCCACTTCACTGAGAGAAGTAATCATAGGCCCAATAACCTCCAAGGTGGGGCGGGCCTTTGATCGTAGCAAAAACACCTTGCCTCCTCTTTCCTTGAGGTTTAAAGAAACAAAAAACTTCTTGAGATGCTTCATTAACAGTCTTTCAGATATTCCTTTGACGTCAACAGCTTGCTCATTATCAATAATTTGTAACAGCTACATTAGAAATAAGTGATTCAGAAAGCATACATAAATAACTAATGTTAAATGAAATACTCCAGTCGATATCGTACAGTAGAGCACCAATGTGAAACTTTAAAAGATAATAGTAGATTATTCATCCAATGAGCTCTCAAAAAGCTTCAATATGTTCAAGCAGTATGTTCCAGGAAAAAAATGGCATACAATAGAGCTTAAGATACATTTTTCTCAATAGCTTTAAAATTATAAAAATCACTATTCACATTATCTCAAACCTACATATGAAAATGACATGAAATTACTAAAAATTTTAACATGTTTGCATAAGGGGAAACAAAGAGAAAGGGAGGTAAGGAAATAGGAAAGGGAGATACAGAGGTTTCGTCATTTAGACAAGGGATTAGGGAGAGAGGGAGTGATCCATTTTCCTAACACCATATAAAAATTTTGGAGGGAAATCAGAGCACCTCCTTTCCCCTTCCATTCTTTCCCCTTCTCTTTCCTTTCCCTTGCATATTGCTTATAATAGATAAGTCTCTTTACACTTCCAAGTCCCTAAAACGAGAATACTCGTAGGAAACTTCAAAATCCGCTATTATAAGCCGCTATTAATTTTGAAAAGATTAGAACTTCTAGAGTAGTAAATTTGGACTATGTTCTCTAACTCTTTATTTCACTTCAAGAGCGATATCAGACATTGGTACTACACTTAAACTTTTTTTTGAACCAAAATCATGCACAATTTTTGAACAGTGGCCATGTCCGGCACTAACTATAGTTCCATTTCGAATTGAAATCATTTTCCGTGAAACAAAACAAAAAAAAATCTGCCGTTGCAGGTTTAACGTTGCATACACCCCAAAACCCACCCCTCATCCTTCACCCCAACTCTGCAAGATATCCCGGAGCCATCTTAAGTAATGAAAGTAATGTTGATATGGAATTTCTGTAATTTCAATTAGAATTAACACATCTATCAAACCAAGAAACTTCAACTAATTCTGTAAGCTCGTACAAAATCAATTTCACATCCACTCGTAATNTCACATCCACTCCTAATCTCAATCAAGCTCTACACATTACACATGATCAAAACATCAATAATCAAATTCCACTTAACTAAACAAATTGTTCAACTACAACAAAAATGCCACATAATTTAAAATGATTACCAAATTCAACTAATTGAATACACATTTAAACATCAAATTTCCACTAAATTGCATTACTTCTATCACCACACAATCACACACTTAAGTAGCAAACCAAATTTAAAAGAACTACCTGTTTAAGCTCACCAGAAACACCAGGAAACTCAAGCAACAAATCCCTAACAACTTTCTTCGCTTTCGAAAACTCATTATCATCATCATCATCATCAACATCTCTTACATGCTTCTCTTTTCACCTCTTTTTACTCTGTTTATCTTTCTCTCTCCTCAAACGTCGCCTCCTACTATCGTCATTATCGTCGTCATCACTGCTACTGTCACGGTGACGACGACGTCGTCTTGATGATAGCGCCTCTTTGTCGGAACTCACCATCCTAGGGTTCTCAAACAAAATTCTGCAAAAAAATAAAAACAAAATAACATTATCAACAAAAATTGATTCAGTTATCTAATTAACCTTAAAAAATTACATGAAATTGCAATGAAATCGCAATTTTGATCTCTATGACTTGAGTAAGTGTGCTTAATAGTTCAAATGTTGAATAATCTACACTTGAAAAATTAGAAGAAATCGAATTGAATGTTTGACGATTGAATTAAGGATTAAACCCTAGATCATGAAATTATATTCGATTATTATTGGAGAAGAATATGTTACCTCAGCTCTCAATTGAAAGTCTCAAGAATCAAAGTTTCACACATACCTTCCAATTTACATTTCAATCAACATGCAATCATCAATTCAACTCTGAACCAAAAATTTCGCACATACCTTCGTAGGCAGCAATCTCAACCACAATCGACAATTGCACATACCCTTTAATTGACCTAAAAGACCCCGATTAAAACAAAAACCACATGCAGCAACCCTATGCAATGCAAACAAATACACTGTAAAAAAATACAGCTGAAGGGTGGAAGGGTCGCAAGGATACTTTGCCAAATATACAGGTGGATGGTGGAAGGGTCGCAGGGAGAGGTAACAAGAATTTGGAAGAAAGGATTGAAGGAAGGAGTGTATGAAGCAGAGGTGTGGAAGAGAAGAAGAAGAACAGAAAAGGATTGAAGGAAGGAGTGTATGAAGCAGAGGTGTGGAAGAGAAGAAGAAGAACAGAAAAGGATTGAAGGAAGGAGTGTATGAAGCAGAGGTGTGGAAGAGAAGAAGAAGAACAGAAAAGGATTGAAGGAAGGAGTGTATGAAGCAGAGGTGTGGAAGAGAAGAAGAAGAACAGAAAAGGATTGAAGGAAGGAGTGTATGAAGCAGAGGTGTGGAAGAGAAGAAGAAGAACAGAAAAGGATTGAAGGAAGGAGTGTATGAAGCAGAGGTGTGGAAGAGAAGAAGAAGAACAGAAAAGGATTGAAGGAAGGAGTGTATGAAGCAGAGGTGTGGAAGAGAAGAAGAAGAACAGAAAAGGATTGAAGGAAGGAGTGTATGAAGCAGAGGTGTGGAAGAGAAGAAGAAGAACAGAAAAGGATTGAAGGAAGGAGTGTATGAAGCAGAGGTGTGGAAGAGAAGAAGAAGAACAGAAAAGGATTGAAGGAAGGAGTGTATGAAGCAGAGGTGTGGAAGAGAAGAAGAAGAACAGAAAAGGATTGAAGGAAGGAGTGTATGAAGCAGAGGTGTGGAAGAGAAGAAGAAGAACAGAAAAGGATTGAAGGAAGGAGTGTATGAAGCAGAGGTGTGGAAGAGAAGAAGAAGAACAGAAAAGGATTGAAGGAAGGAGTGTATGAAGCAGAGGTGTGGAAGAGAAGAAGAAGAACAGAAAAGGATTGAAGGAAGGAGTGTATGAAGCAGAGGTGTGGAAGAGAAGAAGAAGAACAGAAAAGGATTGAAGGAAGGAGTGTATGAAGCAGAGGTGTGGAAGAGAAGAAGAAGAACAGAAAAGGATTGAAGGAAGGAGTGTATGAAGCAGAGGTGTGGAAGAGAAGAAGAAGAATAGAAAAGGATTGAAGGAAGGAGTGTATGAAGCAGAGGTGTGGAAGAGAAGAAGAAGAACAGATCTAAGCAGAAGAGAACAAGGTCACGTGCAAAACACATGGGCCTTAATGATTTTACTGTTGAGCGCTGACGTGGACCAATCATAGCTAGGAACTATTCTTTTAATAGTCTATTTTTTTGTGGCTTTTTAAATTGTTAGAGATTTCCAAAAAAAAAAAAAAATTGTTTGAGAGAAGAATTGAACACAAGTCTTCAATGTTAATCTTAGATGACTTAACCACTATTCCAACTTTAGTTTGATATACTCTTATTAAACTAATAAATATATAACTAATGTTTGGGGCTCCTAAAATTTGGGGGTCCTGTTCCGTCGATCACTTCGCACACCCCGAAAACCACCCCTGTTAACATCATAGGAAATAAAAGTCACAAAGGGGGGAGTTGGTGATTAATTTCCCATGGTTTGTGGGAATTTATATTTTCCTTGAAATTTCCATTTCCTACATTCTTTTAATTTTTGCTCAACCAAACATAACTCCATTTACCCATTTCCTAGGAAATTGTGTTTTCAAGGGAAATTACTATCAACCAAACAACACCTTAGATTCTTTACAAAAAGGTTAAATTAATGTTTTTTTTTTACTTGTTACATTTACTTTTTCATATTTCCCGAGACGCAACTTATAGAACTAATATCTCAAGTTTGATAAAAAAAATTATCAAAATTATATTTTTGGAAAATATATATCGATGTGAATCGAACAAGATCTCATAAGATTATATTTTTTTGTTACAAATTAATCATCAAAACTAGTAAAAGTTACGGTGTAAATAGTGTTAAAAAATCTAATGTGGCAACTAAGATAAGACTGAAGAAGTAATAATTTTCAAGTAATTAATAAATTAATACTACCTTCGTTACGAATTATATGCAACACTTTCCAAAATAAGATGTTACACATTATTTGCAACACTTCATTTCTTTCCTATTTTGATAAGTTTTTTCAATTGAAATTCCAAAAACACCATCAAAATTATAACATTCTAATTAAGTTCAACTCACCATCACCCAAAAAATCATTAATTAACTATCTTCATAATTTTATTAATGACCACCACCACCACCACCCTTTCTACTTCTCTCTCCTCTCCAAGCATCCACCGAAGACATGTTGCCATCACCACCCCTTCTATTTCTCTCTCTCTTCACCCATCAGCCCAAAACCACAACCACCACCTCTAGACCACCAAACACTTCTCCAACACCTCCAGACCACTACCACCACCTCAAATCTTTAAGTATAACCGCGAAATCCAGCAAAGCCCTCGACCTTCGAGCTAAGCCCACTCTCTTCGATCACCCACCAAAACCCTATCCGGCCTTCGATCTAAGCCGTTGACACCACCATTTTCGACCAAATTACTACCATCATCATCTTTGTCTTCTGTCGAAACCCACCAACACCATCTTCTTTTGATTTTTGTTTCATTTGCTTTGAATTTGTCATGGTATTTAATTCGGTGGTAGTTTAAGCGGTCTTCAAATGGAGCAAAAACTGATAAAGTAGTTGAAACAAGCTAAATTAATAATACTTCTATGATAGTTGAAAATTTCAACACCTTAAATGAGTTGCTAGTTTTGATAACAACTCAATTTTTAGTCCATTTTCAAGCTTAAATTTATTTCAGCCCATACCCCAATAGGGTTGTTCAAAAACTCCAATCCAAGCGATCCGATACGAGAAAGTCGGATAATTTTTATGATTTTTTTAAAGTTTCGGGTAATTCGGATCGGATATCCGACACTTACCAGATCGAATACATATCACACTTTTTAATTGCCGGATATCCGAAATATCTAAAACACTTGGAAATTAGGCTTTTCGGGGATCCTTATCACTGATCGGATCGAGCATAAATCGGATCGGATTATTTCATTGAATTTAGTAGTTTTATTTATTTTCAAATCAGCCTTTTACTTTATAAATATACTTTTGGATCATCAGATATCCGATTCGACCTTTTCTTTTCGGATATTTCAGATCCGACATCCGCCTTGGTTCGGACCAGATCGGATCAGATTGATCCGATTGAGCACCCCTATAACCTAATTATACCCATTTATTTTAGTTGACATAAATTTCTTACACCTACTCATTAAAGATGATTGAAATGAGTTGCCAAACAGTGTCATAGTTTATTCAATATAGAATTGATAATCAATTCATTATATGGACTACAATTTTATAAGCATTAGATTTATATATCTAACATCAAAAATTAATTTATTGTAAAAACAATTATATATAGTTTAGTTGGTAAACTTAGCCAAATGAAACTAGACAAAATCAAAAGCTAAGGGCCTGTTTACTTCAGCTTAAAATCCGTTCAGTTCAGTTCAGTTCAATTCAGCTCAACTCTTCCCTTATTTTGCTATTCATTAATCCTTCATTAGAAACTTTCAGTTCAGCTCGGTTCGATTCTGTTCAGTTCCAATTAGTTCAACTCAGTTTAGTTCAGTTATTTTCGATTAAAGTAAACAGGCCCTAACTATCAATAGAAAGAAAAAGAAAAAAATGGAACCTTAGCAACTTGTTTGGATGCATAGAAATGGGGAAGGGAGGAGAAAGAAAGGGATGAAGGTTCTTTTATTTGGATAGTAAAAATGGGAGGTGAAGGAATTGAAAGGAAGAGATAAAAGGAATTTGTTCCCTTCCGTCAATGAACAACAAATTCTTTCAAAATTGAAAAGATTTAGAAGGAAATTCATACCATAATCCTTTTCTACCATCACTATTTTGTCTTCTCTATCTCCTTCTCTGTTTTAGAATGCACCTCCACTCATACTCACTAGTGACATACATCTAATCAATAACTCCCTCTCTCACTCTTCCCTTCCTATCCAAATAAAAGAAATTAATTTCTTCTCCCCTCCCCTTTATCCTTTCCTTCCCTTTTGCTTGCCCTCCTTTTTCTTTCAAAAAAGTCATCCAAACAAGGTGGAAAATTATAATACCTCCGTTTTTTTAGTTGTAACATTTCAAAAGTTGCACTAATCATCTTTTAAGCTTTGATTTGATTTTATAATCAATGTATAAAGAGTAATATAATCAATATGAATCTCGTTTGATTCGTCTTAGCGTGCATTTTATTAATATATAATTTTTAGAATTTATAAAAATATATAATTAGAGTTATAAATTGTAAGAAATGTGCCTCAATAAGTGTAAAAAATAAATTATTGCAATTAAAAAAACGGAGGGAGTATATCCTAACAAAATCCAATAAATAACTAAGAGATGTGAGCCCCACACGAGAATAGGAGAAGGTCACAAAAGTGGGGAACATGATATATTTGACATATCCATTTATAAAAAACAAATCAACAAAACGACGACGTACATCATATAGTCGGTTTGATTTGATCATCGTCATGGGAAATGGTTGCTTATATATAGTCATACAAATCCATGTCTTATTTCCAAGAATCTCGTTCTCATTTTTTTTTTTTTTTAAGCAAAAGAAAAAAACATAGCATATAAAAGAAAGGCCATAATATTAAGGTGATACACCTTAAGAAAAATAAATTTCAACATTAAACATCAATCAAGTTATTAATAATTCATCAAAAATGTGTGGAATACTTGCTGTTCTTGGGTGTTCTGATGATTCCCTGGCTAAAAGAAGCCGTGTTCTTGAGGTTTCTCGCAGGTATGCAATTTTTTACTAGTATATATATATATATATATATATATATATATATATATTTAGTCATTAGTTTCTTTATATTATTTATTGTTCATGAAATGTATCATGTTTTGTTCTTACTCCTTTGTTAATATAACTTGTTAATATATATATATATATATATTTATTTATTTTGTGTTGATTAAAAAAATATTAAAATGTAGTAGGATTAATGAATTGTGTGCAAGCTAAATGTAGCAACAGGATATGTTGTTTAACGTTTATGGCGTTTCAAATTCACGGGTAGATTGCGCTCATTTCGTCTCTTATTCTTTGTTCCATTTGTCCCTATCACTTGTTAAATTTATTTATTTATTTTTATGCGGTAATATTTAGTTTAAGAAGTTTTTTAGAAAGTGGGCTCATGTTACAAAGAATAGGTGATGATGTAGTAACTATTGTTGTAACATGTTTTCTGTGTAGGATATATAGTAAACACAAATTTCGGTTAAACTTGTTTTTGTTTTATGGTTTTGGAGTGTGGGGAATTTGGGATCATCCATATACATCTATAATTTTAGTTTTGAAAAGTAAATTAATAGCTTGTGAAGTTGTTTCTCAAAAAACTAAAAATAAAAATTCAAAGGGTTGCAATTAAAAATGTCAAAGAAGTCTATGCAATGGAGATTAAATTATACTACGTGCCAGAAAATTAAGTAATCGGAGGAAAATGCGATTTCAAAATGATTACGTATATATACTACCGAATATAATACATATACAGTACTCTGTATATATTTTATTTTTTAATATAATATATGGTCATATGATTAAGTACTTAATTAAATTTTAAATATAGTCAATGGCCAAACTAAAGTTATGTGCCAAAAACTTCAATGGTTGTGACATCGGTTGACGTTGGTTGTAAACAAAATGTGTAAAGGTTGAAGCACCGTGGTCCAGATTGGAGCGGTATCTATCAACACGGCGAATGTTACCTGTCTCACCAGCGCCTCGCTATCATTGACCCGGCTTCCGGTGATCAACCACTTTACAATGAGGACAAAACTATTGTTGTCACGGTTCGTATTATATTTAACGTACTATATAAGTATAATTTTTTGTTCATGTAGATTTATCTTGTCTAAATAATTTTTTATGTAAATTACATACGTAAATTGAGCAGGTTAATGGTGAAATTTATAACCATGAAAAGCTAAGAAAGAGTCTCCCAAACCACAAGTTTCGAACTGGAAGCGATTGTGATGTCATTGCTCATTTGGTGAGTTAAGCTGCTTATTGAACTAATTGGCTATACTTACTAATGTCAATCGTCAGTTATAATTGGACATTGTGAATATTGTAAGTGTGTTTGATTATCCGGACATCAGTGTCGTCAAGCAAATTCAGTTCGAGTATTACCCTGCTAACTCTATTTGTTTATTGATTTTGTATGATCAGTATGAGGAGCATGGTGAAGATTTCATTAACATGTTGGATGGAGTATTTTCTTTTGTGCTGCTGGACACACGCGACAACAGTTACATTGCAGCTCGAGATGCTATTGGCATTACCTCCCTTTACATCGGTTGGGGGCTTGATGGTAATGCATCTATACATCTTATCTAATTTGCGACAATCATACATATTGTTGTATAATGTTTCAATTACTATATACACTAATACAGTAAAGTAGTAATAATATTGGCCCTTGTTGTTTGGCAAACAGGTTCGGTTTGGATCTCATCAGAGTTGAAAGGCTTAAATGATGATTGTGAGCATTTCCAATCCTTTCCTCCTGGTCATTTGTACTCCAGCAAGACTGGTAGTTTTCGTCGTTGGTACAATCCTACTTGGTTTTCTGAGGCGATCCCTTCAACCCCATACGACCCCCTTGTCTTAAGACGCGCCTTTGAAAATGTATGTTTTTTTAGCTTTTAGTTATGGACTTATACTGTGATTGTACAGTCACCTAGTTTCAAATGTTTTATTACAAAAAAACTTGTTGTGACCATAGATGTTGACTGTGTGAATACAAACATGTAGGCTGTTATTAAGAGACTGATGACTGATGTGCCCTTTGGAGTGCTTTTATCCGGAGGCCTAGATTCATCATTGGTGGCTTCCATTACTGCACGTCACTTGGCTGGCACAAAGGCTGCTAGACACTGGGGAGCCCAACTTCATTCCTTCTGTGTTGGCCTTGAGGGCTCACCTGATTTGTTGGCTGCTCGAGAGGTGGCAGATTACTTGGGTACTGTCCACCACGAGTTCCACTTTAGTGTTCAGGTACTTCATCTTAGGAGAAATTTGTAACATCTCAGCTTAGTTGATACTAAATATAATATAGTTCCCATATAGTAAATCTTTTGAAAGAAGCTTAACTCTGTCATCAATGTGTGGCAGGATGGTATTGATGCCCTCGATGATGTTATCTACCATATCGAGAGCTATGATGTAACAACCATTAGAGCTAGTACACCTATGTTCCTCATGTCACGTAAGATAAAGTCACTTGGGGTCAAGATGGTCATTTCTGGAGAAGGGTCTGATGAAATCTTTGGAGGTTACCTTTACTTCCATAAGGCGCCTAACAAGGAAGAGTTTCAACGAGAAACCTGTCATAAGGTGATCATAACTCGTGCTCTCATAATCATGTGATGATGAGCATACAGTTTTGATAATGAATTTTTACTAACTAAACTGTTTTTTGTGTGCAGATAAAAGCCCTTCATCAATATGATTGTTTAAGAGCTAACAAGTCTACCTCTGCTTGGGGTTTGGAGGCTCGAGTTCCCTTCCTTGACAAAGACTTCATCGATGTTGCTATGTCTATTGATCCGGAATGGAAGATGGTACTATAAGTTTAAATTCAGTAGTCGAATTATTAACATGTATATATGGTTTGAAGCCATGCTCTTGTGAATTAATTCTTACCGGACTGAACTGGTTTCAGATTAAACCCAAAGAAGGACGCATTGAGAAGTGGATTCTCAGGAAAGCTTTTGATGATGAGAAGCAACCTTACTTGCCTAAGGTAGCATATTTCATACAACTCAACAATATGCCTCATTTATTTTTGATTTCTCTCCGTTAAGATGTCTAATTCAAGGCCTTTTCGTCACAGCACATTTTGTACAGGCAAAAGGAGCAATTCAGCGATGGTGTTGGATATAGTTGGATTGATGGACTTAAAGCTCATGCTGAGCAACAGGTGCCTTTGCCTATTCTCGATCTTTGTATACAAAATTACTAAACAATGTCATATATGATTATTTTCATATCATGCTTAAATTTTACATTCATTCTGCCATTCTGGAATTTTGTTTGCAGGTGACAGACAAGATGATGCAGCATGCTGAAAACATTTTCCCACATAATACTCCAAACACTAAAGAAGCATACTACTATAGGGTCATTTTCGAGAGGTTTTTCCCTCAGGTGATAATTTGTTCTGCTTGGAAAATGAAACCAAAATTTCCGGGTTTTGGATGTTGTGTCTACATGAAAACAATATAACAAGTTACTTAATTTGCATAAATTTAATTAGTAGAAGACTAAGAGCTTAAGAAGTCACCTAATGTCCTAATGAATAGTTCATTAGTTACAATGAAATGTTGTGATGAGGTCTATTTTGTTTGAGGCTTTTGATCTGAAATGTACTCCATTGAATTGAGTGTATTTTATTCTTGCAGAACTCTGCTAGGCTCACTGTTCCCGGAGGTCCTAGTGTGGCATGTAGTACAGCCAAGGCAGTTGAATGGGACCAATCTTGGTCAAGTAACCTTGATCCCTCTGGTAGGGCTGCTCTCGGAGTTCACAACTCCGCTTATGAGCAACAGCTTATCAACTCAAAGAACAATATCCCCTCTAAAATTATCGATGACATGCCTCGGATGATGGGAGATGCTACTCCCAAGCTTGCCATTACAAGCTGATCTAACCATATCACTTCTAGTTATCAGTTTTGTGGTTGCTGATTCTGCATAGTTGTATGTGCGAAATTACATAGTAGTATTATAATACGTAGTAGTATTTATGCACAATGTTTGTACAATCTTAGAAAAGTAGATATGGGTACTAGGCTTGTGTTTTAATCTTGTGAAGCAAATAAATTGGACCCTTGTCTCTCAAGAGGGTTTGTAGTCAAATTGCCATCAAAACAATAGTAGATGATTACTTGTGCTTGATTAATCGACTTGAAATTATTGGACACGTCATACGGTGACTATATATAAAGTTATAAACTCCTATCGTGCTTTAACAATGTTGTTCAAATGCTTGTGTGATTCTTCAGTTTTATCTTTGTTTTTATCTAACATATTCCTTATTCCATGTACCAAACACCCTATAAATATAAGAAAATACTGAAACCTATGTCCACCTTCAATCACATTTTTGCATCTTTAAAATTGGAATAACCTGAGAGATCAACTATATACTTGATGCGGTGAATACTAACCCAAAATAATTTAGTAAGGACAACTTTATTCATGGTTGATAAATACTAATATACTTTCACCAAGACATTAACCTATACCCTCATTTGCGAACCCCCGGTTCAAATCTCACACATTACTAGCTCTACTAGTCAAGAATTAACTCATCATTTCCGATCATTTCTTCCATTTTCAATTTTGAAAGTGTTTTACAATGAAAAGTTTGCTCCATTTACAATGTACTCCCTCGATCTTTTTTAAGTTGCTACATTGGGGATTTTAACACTATTTATATTGTAACTTTGACTCACTTTTGTACTTAATGCATAAAGAAAAACATATTCATATGAGATCTTTTATTCGTCTCGATTATATTTTCTGAAAATATAATTTTTATATATTTTTATTTTATTAAACTCGAGATATTAATTTTATAGGGTGTGTATTAGGAGATGTAGCAACTAAAAAATGACGAAAGTGGTATTCACACATCTCAAGCTTTTTTTCCTCGAACACCACTCAAACAAACGTCAAAACAGACCCATACTGTCGCGAAGCGAGCATTTACTTGTAAAGTCGTTGACTCGTTGCCTTAGTTGGTACTAGTAGACTTCAAATCATATCCAGGTAATTAGTTAATTACACAAAACCATTAAAAAAACACCAAAAAAAAAAAAAAAAACTAATTTCTCTTTTTTGTTCAAATAATCCTACAGTAATTTTAGCAATTTCCACCATTATCGTACATAACACACATACAATAACAATACTCAATATTCATCACAAAAATTCAATTCAAACTCCTAAAAAAAACAATGAAACACTTACCTCCTTAAATCTCAATCATTCAATTAAACCTCAAAATTCAACCTCAAAATTTCCCAATTTTCCTAGGGTTTCCACCATTTCTGCAAATTCAATTCAAAACCTTCATTCAATAACCTCTAATGGCGGACGAAAACAGTTACGGAGACGAGCGATCAAGCTTGACAAGTTTACCGAAGACTGATTCGATGGAATCACGTTGGGTGTACGATCTTCACGATGTATCAGAGATCGAAGATGACGACGATGATGATGATAATGATACAGGTGTTGGAAATGGTGATGATGATGATGAACGACTTTCGAAGATTGGAATTGATTCTGAAGATGAAGATGATGGTATTAATCATAGGTTGATTAGAACTGGTCCTAGGGTTGATTCTTTTGATGTTGAAGCTCTTGAAGTTCCTGGTACTCATCGTCATGACTTTGAGGTTTGTTTGATTACTGTGTTTTTAATTATTGTTATTCGTTGATTATTGTTGTTTTTGATTGTTTTTGTTTTTGTTTGATTTTGTGTTTTGTGTTTTGTGTTGTGTGTTTGTGAAGTGTCATCAGGATTTTATTTAATTGTTGTTAGGAAGTAATGGATGTGATATTGTTAGCGTGTATAGTGGATTGGTATGAAGTTGAATTACAATTTTACAATCGCCGTTTCGTTGTTGAATTACAATTGAAACTGTAATTTGGATTTGCGAATTGTTGGTAGGAAGTAACTGTGTGTTTGAGGAATGTGATGGTGTTAAAGCCAAATATGAAGTTGAATTACAATCGCCGTTGTCGGATAATTTATGGTGTATACATACTTAGTAGGAATGGAATGGCAGTTCATTTTAGTGTAGTGTGTGTATACATAATTAGGAATGGAATGACAGTTTAATTTTAGTGGATTGGATTATAGTGGGCTAATGTTAATGATTATATTGTAGTAGACCTTCGTTGCTGTTATAGGCCATACAGCCGTAGAGCAATGTTGCTTGTGTCCAGAACTTTCTTACATTGTCTTTGGCGAAAGCTTGTTCTTATAAGATATGAGGTACTATGGTAATATTGATGCTTGGTGAGGTAAGAAATGTTATATGAACTTGTTACTGGATCGTGTGATTCACGTTTTGGGATCGTTTCTTTTTTCTTTGGAAGATGTGGATAGTATTGCTATTTGCTAGGGGTTCATGGTTAAGGTTGGTTTTTGACTTTTTGATTGGCTTCATTCAGCAATGATGGAATTAATATCAAATTAGATTGTTAGTGTGTGTAAAGCATTAGAAAACAACGAATTACTATCTTCTAGGGCATGTAGCTTGCAAAAGGCATATTTTAAGATGATTTTCATGTGTATTTGGATTTTGGTTTTTAGTGAAAACAGAGAATTTATGTTAGGGGTTTTGTTATGAGAAATATTCAATAAAGATATGAATTTGACTTAAATTTTAGCACTAATTTGTTGGAATTAAAATATACTCACACTAAGTAAGGATTAGGGAGCACTCCCTTAGAATTGGAGTAAATCATTGAGGAATGTTTGATAAGTAGGCACAAGAGAGGAGTTTCTTTCAAACATTAAAGGTCCTAAAGCCCTCTTTAGCATCCATTTAAGTCCTAATTGTCAAGCATTAGAGTTCCTCTAGATTTGGGCTTTAATTAGTTAAACTTTAAATGGCCATTAGCTCATAACCTTTGCTTTTCCATGTACTTAACGAATTTGTTTCTAGGCAAGATTATGTGTATAGCCTCTATTTTTGACGATGATGTGCCAAATTTTAATCTCAACCTGAATAATCATTAGTTGATCGACATTATGGGAGATATTCACCTTGAATCTTGTGCAAAACATGAGCATCAAATCTCCAGCCTATTACCCCTCTTTACTGGCTTTGCTAACTTCTTTAACACGTCAAATGCCTAAAATTATACAATCCAAATAATAACTGGGATGAGTCTGAGATGGTCAAATATTGTGATTCTAGGAATAATGTTGTTGATGTCAACATTATAGGGGAAGAGAGTTTTGGCAGGTAGATTACCTGACCTGCAATTCCCTCCAAACTTTCCATTTTTTTAATTTAAACCTCTAACTTGTTAGAGAGAAAGGAAATTAATACAACCCTTCAGTCCCTTCCTTCCTTGATTGTTTCATTGTTAAGTTAAATAGATATCAAACACTCTGTATGGCTATTTGGTAATGATATAGGTAGTCATTTTTGCTAATAATGAAACAGGATTTTCAAGTTAAAATGAAATTTTAGCCTTATCTCCTTTGCCAAGTCAACTATAATGATGATTTATTATTGTTGGTTCTTAGATAGAATATCATTGTTTTTGTGCTTTTTCATGAAATTTATGTTGTGGAAGGCACTTTGTCAAGATGTACATATTGAGGTTATAGAAATGTTGGCAACTTGACGTCATGATGTGATGAAGGTGTGCCTCAGCTGGGCATGAACTAAAGGAGTAAAGGCCTTTATTCGTTGTTGTTTACTGTCCTGTTATAAAAATACTAGGACAGTATGTGACTGTAAGCTACAAATTACTATTTAGTCCTCCATTGTCTTAAGGAAGCTACATTTCTAGAATTATAAGGGTCAGAGTGTGCATACCCCTCACCTCATATTCCACCATATATAGGGGCTTGAAAAAGTCTTAGTTTAATTTTAAGATGGCCTGCTATCATATAAGGATGATTGGCAGCTTTTGTTTTGAATGAGGATAGGCATGATCTGGTATTGCATTGTTTGAACAAAAAAAAAATAAAAAATAAAAAAAAAATTCATGGCCATAGAGTATAATTGCTCAATTTTTTGGTCTTATCTGCAGGAATTTGGTCCTTTGAGGAATGTTGTACTTATTTTCCAGATGCTTGCAGTTGTGTTTGGTGACGTTGGAACAAGTCAATTATACACATTTAGTGTAATGTTTGAAAAGGCCCCTATCAGAGGAAAGGAAGATGTGCTTGGTGCTATGTCCCTTGTTCTGTATACCTTAATTTTGATCTCACTAGTCAAGTACATACTCATTGTTTTATGGGCAAATGATGATGGTGAAGGTAGAGCTTTTGTTACTAGCCAAGTCCTATTGCATTTCTTATTTGAGCTTGTCTGAAGTTTTCTTGTGCTATTGTCTTGATTGACTAATATGGATTTTTCTCTCTTCATATTGGGCTGTTATACTGCAGGCGGTACCTTTGCTTTGTATTCACTGATCTGTAGACATGCCAAGGTTAGTTTGATACCTAATCAGCTTCCATCAGATGCCCGTATATCAAGTTTCAGGCTAAAGGTGCCATCTCCAGAGCTTGAGAGGTCACTTAAGATCAAGGAGCGTCTGGAGAATTCCTTAGGTCTGAAGAAGCTTCTTTTGATGCTGGTTCTTGCTGGTACTTCCATGGTCATAGCAGATGGGGTTGTTACACCAGCAATGTCAGGTGCGTATGCTGTCCTTGACACTTCTCTTTGTGCTCATTTGTTTGCTTTGTTATGCAAAGAATCCCAATTATGTGGATATCTTCTTTTAAGATTTTTGATTAGTTCTGTTTCACTGATTTCATTGCAGTGATGTCAGCTGTTGATGGTCTGAGGGTCGGTATATCTGGCATAAAGCATGGTAAGCTATAATGTTATGTTACCTAAATATATAATTGTATTTGTGGGTGGGAGTTTGGGGACATGCTCTTTGTAAATCTTTTATCTTCATTTGTGCCTCTTTTTTCATACTATCAATTTCTATAGTCCAATGTGTGTATGTTTTGCTGCAATAATTTGCTGTTGCTGTTTGGTTTTTATGGATTCTCCAATTACCTTTCTCTGTACTTACAGTCGTGTTGAACTCTTGTTTCTTCTGAGCGTCACAATACTCAGCCCCCTTTATTCTAAAAAACACCTGACATTTTCTTCTGTTTTTACATCTGACTTCGCCTGATGCCTTGTCTTCTGCTTTAACATCTGGTCCAACTTGAAAGTTGATTTAGCCATCTAGACATACCTTTAGGCCTGCAGTAATCATGTATTTCAATCTTTGTGCAGAGCAAGTCTTGATGGTTGCTGTGACGTTACTCATTATATTGTTCAGCGTGCAGCGGTATGGAACAAGTAAAATGGGGTTTGTAGTTGGCCCTGCTTTGTTTATATGGTTTTGCTGTTTGGCCGGCATTGGAATCCACAACATCCTGAAATATGATCGAGATGTGTGGAAGGCATTTAACCCTATTTACATCTACTACTACTTCAAAAGGAACAAGTTTGAGGCTTGGTATGCTCTCGGGGGCTGTCTCTTATGTGTGACAGGTATATACATCTCGTAAAAACATTGATGATTATACTGCTATGATTGCTATCTGTTTTCAACTTGTTTTTGTTTTTTCCATCAAATTTATGAAATGAAGAAACTTTTGGGACTTTTAATTACTGACTGCATTGTAACTACTTCCCACAATTTTTTTCTTGGTTGCCTGTATTTCAGCCAAGTTTATGTCTTCCTCTTATAATTTTTGGCTGTGTTAAGAGTTCCTCATTCTTTGCAAGTGATGTGAGATGCATCTAAAATAGTAAAATCTTTGTAAATAGTTTTCAAACTTTCTCTTTTAGATTTCGGGTAACATGGTATTAAGTTAACATGATATGAATTGTGATGAAGTTGCTGGATCGGGACAGATTAGGTCAGATGTTGTCTTCATCTTGTTGCCTGGTGTTAGGCTTTCTTTATAATTTTTTACATAAAGGACATGTTAGAATTTAGAGGCTCTAAAATAAACAGTCTCTCTACATGTTACCAGGTCCCACCTTAAGCTGGGGCCTTGTGGGGGCTATTGGGTTGACATTGGTCTTGGTAAGCCATACAATATGTTGATAAGAGTTTCTTAGTTTGCTACAATATCTGTAAATCTGTAATCATGTTCTTATTTATGTGGGGCTGTTGATTTTGTTTTCCTTGTCCATGATACTGCATTTTCTTATTGCTGATGTATCACTGCTGTTCAGGCTCTGAAGCTATGTTTGCTGACCTTTGCTTTTTCTCAGTGAGATCAGTTCAGGTAAAGAAGCTAAGAATACTAACCTTTTGTTATTCTATGTTGGTCTTATATGAACACAAGACTGGATCATGCAATATTTTACTGATTTTGTGTTGGTTTTTTACAGCTCACTTTTCTATTTCTGGTATTTCCTTGCCTCCTTTTGGGTTACCTAGGCCAGGCAGCTTACCTTATGCAGAATCCAGATGATTATGCCAGGGCATTCTACTCCTCTGTACCTAGTATGTCGAATTTTCTTAAATTGTTTAAGTATTCTGAGCTTACTATAAACCTATGGCCTGTGTGTGCTCTAATATGTTTGGGCACAGTTTGGTCATTGCTTTGTCAGTAATTTCATCTCTGGCTTCTTTTACATGTCACAATGCAATGATGTGCAGTAGTAAATCTACGTGGTGTTTTCTATTTTAACAGAGCCACCTTGAAAGAAGAATCGAAAATAGAGAGAAGCTTTAGGATATTTCAACGTTGTTTCTGTTTTACTTATGTCACGTGCATGTTCTACCTTCATTAGGGTTTTGGTATTTTCTTCTTCCATGAGCTTTTTCCTCTTTGTCAACATTAGTAATTCAAGTATTATATTCAGCTTATTTGGCCATGGTATACTTTCAAGATGACTTGTATTGGACTGAGAAGTGAAAAATCTGTTTTGTTCCTATGCCCTTGTCAGCTTTGTCAACCTCTTCTATTGTTTTTGTGTGGCTAGGATGTATTGGAATGATGCATGCAAGGATTTGACTAAGAAGTGAAAAATCTGTTTTGTTCCTATGCTCTTGTCAGCTTTGTCAACCTCTTCTATTGTTTTTGTGCGGCTATTAATTTGTGTGGCTTGGATGTACTGGAACGATGTATGCAAGTCTTTTTCTTTCTTTTAGGTTTGGGTGAAAGATGTAGTCACATAGGATTCTTAAATTATTGATCGTTCTTCTGCCCTGGGATGTCAAGTGATAAATACTAACAAAAATTGCTCATTTGCTTTTTCCAGGTGGAGCATTGTGGCCAGTTTTCATCATTGCTAACATTGCTGCATTGATTGCTAGTCGAGCAATGACAACTGCTACCTTTTCATGTATAAAGCAATCAACCGCACTTGGCTGTTTTCCTAGACTTAAAATCATCCATACGTCTCGGAAATTTATGGGCCAGATCTACATTCCTGTTCTTAATTGGTTTCTGCTTGTGGCCTGTGTCGTGTTGGTCTGCTCTGTTCCAAGAATTGCGGAGATAGGGAATGCGTATGGTAAATTATTATTTTTCTTGTCACTCAAATGGCTTTCTGTTTTCTCTGCAATATCTACAAGTATTAGTATCTACAACATCAATTTTCTCTGCCACTGGTGCATTGATGTCTGTCTATTGAAGGTATTTTTGTGGTTATATGGTCCACATGTTGACCTACTATTCGATATGGAATTATCCAAAAATTAGATCAAGTGAGGGTGAAATTTGTCGATGATATGCAAATGACCTGCTCAAAATGTTTTGACTTGTTAGTTTTATAGAGTCATTCATATTTCTAGGGTAGAGCTATGAACTCCAGTTAACGAAAAGCTGGAATAAGAATGTGGCCTTTGATCTTTGAGATTAAGCTACTCAGCTGATCATGTCATCTAGTTAGGCTCAACAAAAATAGATTAAGTTGCAAGGCCATGGATTTGGTTTTGTTGATATGTTGTGGTTTCTATAATTTGAGTTAGTCAAACCTGTTATACATCTGGTCTATGCCAAGTCGTCAACTGATGCTGGGGAGATGCTTGCTAATGACCTATTGTAGAAATTTATGGTTTGCAAAGGTCATATGAGTTACTCCTGTAATTTAGTAGATAATAATGCTGCAGAAGTTCAGTAGTTTTAACTTAATTTTTCCCATCTATTTGTGGGTGGGCAATGAAGGGGCCTAAGGCTATGTTTAGTTCAGCCTATCTAAGCACTCTAGGGGTTTATTAGATTAGAAAAGGGTTAATTAGCCTTTTCTTATTAGCTTCTTATTTAGCAATAGATAACTTTAATTTCATATTGAAATAAATAATAAGAACTCCCATCAATACGAATATGATGATATTTCTTTTTATAATTTTTTTCCTTATCATTTAGTATAAAATTAAGATTAACATTTTGTCAAAAACTAAGACCAGATTAGATGAACTGCAAAACTGAACACAACCTAGATCCTTGTCATTTGGTGAATACGGTGATATGGTACAATGCTTCTGTTTGGAGCATGTCTTGCTTGCATAGAGACTGCGACAAAGAGTAGGATTGTTACTTCATGGATCCTTGGAAAAATAGTTGTTCTGTAAATAACATGGTTCGGTAAGGATGTATCTCCCCTGCATTATAATCAATGTCGAGAAAGGGAGGAGTCGTACAGTTTATCCCTTAAACCTTGTTATGAATATACGATTATAGATTAGTAAAACTTCAGTTCCTTTTAAGCATGTTTTATTCTGAATTGTAATTTTCTATGTACCTTGTTGCTTTTATTTTGGGTATTATATTTTTCATTATTCATGGACCTAGTTGCTGTTGTAAGTTTGTTGGACTTAATTCAAGTAGCGCCTTACGTTATTTGTGCTTAGTTGTTGGCATTGTTTGCTACTCTTAAGTTTATTTCTCCTTTGGATAAATTTCTCATGGAACTGTGGATTTCAGGACTTTGTTCCTGTGCTGTTGACTTGTTGAATCATTGTGATTTCATGGTGAATAAATATCTGATTGCTTTTATGAGAGTGCCATCCCAATGAGCTTTACATAAGGATTTAATAGGCTGAATTAGGGAGGTCATTTGGAAAACATTAAACATTGAAAATGGGATCAACAAAAATTTTATGCCAGAGGAATTGATTTTATTATTCATTGGCTTGGGACTGGCAGTTGGGCTAAGTGCGGAGGAGAAACGACAATTTTGGGAGGATCTTGATGAGGTGGTCCGGGTGTCCCTCACACGGAGAAGTTATATATTGGAGGTGACTTGAATGGGCATTTTGGGGACCGTCGGGATGGTTTTGAGGGTGTTCATGGGGGTTTTGGATATGGGCAGAGAGACGATCACGGAGAGACCATATTGGATTTTGCCCACTCATACGACTTAATTTTGGCTAATACTTGGTTTAGGAAGCGAGATTCCCACTTGATAACTTTTTGTAGCGGAGCAAATGCAACTCAAATAGACTTCCTACTCACAAGGAGGGAGGATAGACAAAGTTGCATAGATTGCAAAGTCATCCCAAGAGAGAGTGTGGTTACCCAACACCGGCTATTGGTGATGACTATCCGTTTAAAAGAGAGTGGGAAAAAGAAATGTAGTAAAAGGGAGCCAAGGATAAGATGGTAGACCTTGAGGGATGCAAATGCTAAGGTTTTCATAGAGAAAGTGATCAAGGAGGCGAATTGGGATAAAGAGGTGGATCCAGAGGTAGCTTGGTCACAAATGAAGAGTTGTTTCCTTAAAGTGGCCAAGGAGGTTTTGGAGGAATCAAGGGGAAAGAGTATGATGCATAAGGATACTTCTTGGTGGAATGAGGAAGTGAAAGCAGCGATAAAACACAAAAGAGAATGTTATCTGGCATTGGGAAATTGTAGGACCAAGAAAACCTTCGCAGAGTATAAGGAGGCTAAATGTAAGGCAAAGGTGGCTGTGCGGCAAGCGGAAGAAAAGGTTTTTCAGGAGGTTTATGAAAGGTTACACTCTAAAGATGGAGAAAAAGAAATCTACAGAATGGCAAAGAGAAGATAAGAGGCGAGGAAGGCTATTGGCTTGGTAAAGTGTGTCAAAGATAAGAACCATAAGGTTTTGGTTCAAGACGAAGACATAAAACACATGTGGCAGGGGTACTTCGATGAATTGCTTAATGGCGTTCAACAAGAGGTCACAGGAGATACGGTAGTGGATGAGGAGGAAATTAACATGGAATATGTGCGGAGGATTAGAAGGGTAGAGGTGTAGACTGCTTTGAAAAAGATGAAACCAAAGAAAGCAGTTGGTCCCGATGGTATACCAGTGGAGGTGTGGAGGTGTTTGGGTAAGGTGGGTATTGATTGGCTAACAGATTTGTTTAACAAGGTCTGGAGGACTTCGAGGATCCCACAAGATTGGCGAAAGAGCACTGTGGTCCCAGTTTACAAGAACAAAGGAGACGCCCAAGATTGTTCTAACTATCGAGGGATCAAGCTTATGAGTCACACTATGAAGTTGTGGGAGAGGGTGATAGTACATAGGTTGAGGGTATGCACAAGCATCTCTGAAAACCAATTTGGTTTTATGCCTGGGAGGTCCACTATAGAATCAATTCATTTGTTAAGTCAAATGATGGAGTTTTATAGGGCGCAGAAGAAGGTCCTCCATATGGTTTTTATTGATCTAGAGAAGGCTTATGACAAGGTGCCAAGAGATGTTCTTTGGTGGGCAATGATAAAGAAAGGTATACCACGAAGGTATATTGACCTGGTTAAGGACATGTATCGGGAGGTGTCCACAAATGTTAGGACTTGTGGTGGCTTGACTAAAGACTTTCCTATAACAATTGGGTTGCACCAAGGATCAGCGTTAAGCCCTTTTCTTTTTGCAATAGTTATGGATGAAATAACAAGGTCAATCCAAGAGGAGGTACCATGGTGTGTGTTGTTTGCAGATGATATCGTATTGGTGGATGAAACTAAAGAGGGGGTTAATGCCAAATTAGAGCAATGGAGACAAAGGTTGGAGTCCAGAGGGTTTAAGCTATGTCGGAGTAAGACGGAATATATGGAATGCCGCTTTGGGACTCAGAGGAGAGTAAGTGATGCAGTGGTAAGGTTGGATGGAACAATCCTAGATATGGGGGAATGTTTTAAATATCTCGGGTCATTTATCCAAAAGAATGGTAATATTGACCAAGATGTGACTCATAGGCTTAAATCTGGGTGGCTTAAATGGAGAGCAGCTACAGGAGTGTTATGTGACAAAAACATCCCGTTAAAGTTGAAGGGGAAATTCTACCGGACTGCCATAAGACCAGTGTTGCTCCATGGTACAGAATGTTGGGCTTACAAGAAGGAGCACATTCAAAAAAATAGGAGTTACGGAGATGCAGATGCTGAGATGGATGTGTGGGAATACTCTAAGGGATAGAATAAGAAATGAAGTAATACGTCGAAAAGTTGGGGTTGCAGACATAGCAAGCAAATTAAGGGAGAATCGTTTGCGTTGGTTCGGACATGTGAGACGGAGGCCTGAGGGAGCCCCAGTGCGACGAGTGGAAGGGTGGGATCATGGAAATCTCAAACGAGGTAGGGGAAGACCGAAAATGACTTGGTGAGAATGGGTTAAAAAGGATATGAAGCTTTTAGATTTGCAAGAGAATGAGGTTCTTGATCGCAGGCGATGGAGGAGGAAAATTTATGTGGATGACCACATGGAATGATTAATTTTGGTTCATGTAGCCGACCCCAATTTTTTGGGATTTTAAGGCTGTGATTGATTGATTGATTTAGCAGATATGTTGAGCAAGAAAAGGCCTTTATTCAAATTCTTTTATAAGCAATAAAAAGCTGAAAAGTCTTTTGGTTGAGCTTGTTCCCCATCAAAAACATTGTATGTCTATCCACAGTGGTTGTTTTGGGTTAGGCTTCAATGCTTCATTCGTTAAGCTAATGGGATTTAGACTCTGAAGCAGTTATTTTATTTAAATGTTAGTAGTTTTTCTGTCTGGGATTGTTAAAGGCGGAGTCATAGTGTTATACCTTTCTGCTTTTGCCTTCACTTGAAATTATTGGGTGGCTAGGTAAATGGTTTCCGCTCTTCATCCCTTCCTTTTCCCTCCAAATTCTGTCAACCAAATAAACTACTGCTGCTATCTTGTTCAAGTAGAGTTGGATCTCTGAATCTCTATAACTTCTTGTCTATGCACTTTGTGGAGTGCAATTTAAAGTTTTTGGATTGCAATAGTTTTTTCTTTTATTCCCTAAATCGTAACTCTATGTTTGTGTTAACTATTTTACCAATTTCTTCTGTATCTCTGCGCTTTTTTATAGATTAATATGAGTTATTATGATTTTATATCTGTGGGAGTGTTCAAGTTGTCTTGCAGTCCTTATGTTTTAATGTGTTATATTTTTATTTCGTTTTTTTCCCCTCAATTTCACACATTTTATCCTGATAGTAATTTTTTATTTGACAGGCATTGCTGAGTTGGGAGTAATGATGATGACCACAATATTAGTGACCCTTGTTATGATCCTTATATGGCAGATAAATATTTTCGTTGTCATGGCCTTTTTGGTTCTCTTTATGGTGATAGAATTAGCTTTCTTCTCCTCAGTTCTGTTGTCTGTGGCTGATGGAAGCTGGATCATATTGTTATTTTCTGTAGCTATGTTTCTTATGATGGCTGTATGGAACTATGGTAGTAAACTGAAATATGAGACTGAAGTCAAACAAAAGATGTCGATGGATCTTCTTCGGCAGCTGGGCCCTAATCTTGGGACAATTAGAGCCCCGGGTATTGGCTTGGTTTACAATGAACTAGTAAGAGGAATACCTGCCATTTTTGGCCATTTTATTACCACACTTCCTGCTATTCACTCCATGGTTATCTTTGTCTGCATCAAGTATGTTCCAGTGCCGATGGTGCCACAGAATGAAAGATTCCTATTCCGACGTGTATGCTCAAAAAGCTATCACATGTTTCGTTGCATTGCCCGGTAAGATGCCTCTCTAGTTGAACGAATAATGCCTTTTACCATTTTCATTTATTCAGATTTCAGATATGGTCATATCATGCTAGATACTTGAGAAGTTGAGAACTAAAGTGTAGTCTTTTATGATTTTATCTAGATTGAGTCGAATTGTTTTGTTAATGAATAGGTATGGGTATAAAGATGTGCGCAAAGAGACTCATCAGACATTTGAGCAATTACTTATTGAGAGTCTTGAGAGATTTATTCGTAGAGAAGCTCAAGAACGTTCACTAGAAAGTGATGGGGATGTGGATGGTCAGCATACCGATACTGAAGATGAATCTTTTTCGAATTACCTCCTTGGCCCAAATGGAAGTGTCTATTCTCTCGGTGTTCCTCTTCTTTCAGATTTCAAGGAGACAAACACGCACATTTCAGAGCCCAGCACCTCTGGAGATGTAAAGCTAGACCCTCAAGTAGACAACCTTGATCCAGAACAAAGTCTTGACAGGGAGCTATCCTTCATTCGGCAGGCTAAGGAATCCGGAGTTGTTTATCTACTAGGCCATGGAGACATTCGAGCAAGAAAGGATTCGTGGTTTGTGAAAAAGCTCGTTGTAAATTATTTTTATGCTTTCTTACGGAAGAACAGCCGCAGAGGAACAGCAAACTTGAGTGTGCCTCACTCACATTTGATGCAGGTAGGCATGACTTACATGGTTTGAATAATTTGTAGGTGAAGCAAGTTTTTGTTATTTCATATATATTTATATATATATAATCAAGACTGTTAACCGGGGGAGTTGGAGCTATAATATGGCTGTGCTGTTTACCAAAGCGGTTTTTCAATTGGTAAGGATTATGCACATGAAAAACTCCACCTGGCTGTCTCTTCCCAATTTTGGACATATCGATTTTGGAAGATCATACACACTCCAAAGTTCAACTTACATGATTTTTAATGCATTAGGAGGTGTATACTCAATAGTTTTTTGTAACATGCAACATCCCTAGAGGAAATTCTTTCTTTGCGGTTGTAATTTCCAGTCTCAGCTCAATTGGTCTGTCGCTGATAATGTGGATGCATCTCTAACAGATTGTAAAGTTGAGTTTCATTAAATTTTCTGGCTATTGTGCTGTGCCTTGCTACAGATTACTGCACTCTTGTTTTTCCTCTTCTAGAGGATATTAATTATAATACCATCTCTTGTACAGTCAAATATACATGTCCTTGTTTAATAATGTTGTGTTGCTACTGTAAAAGCTACAGCTATACAAGAAGTTTCATACCCATTGGGTAATTGTCAAATGTAAGAATAATTTAGTGGTATATATGAGTGGAAAAGAAACGGAAACCGTTGAAAATCAATGTAGCAAGGCAGTGTAAAATAATTGATTCCAGGTATCTGGCAAGCCAGGGAGGCACCAGTGGCTACAATCAGCAGACCTTTGAGGGTTAACCTTCTGTTGTGAATTGAGATCACCGCTGTAAATGGAAGGGTGCGCATCTTTTCTCATAGCCGAAAGCATTGTGATGTCGAGAAGGTATACAGGGATGGTCATTTCTCGAAGCACTGTATCCACCACTCTCATTCTATCTGCATCTTCTGCTGGGTAACCATCAGTAGAGTAAACCATTCCAATTGTTGGAGCTGTCTCCCCATAGCAGTTTTTGGCCACTGCTAATGACCCCGAGCCAAATTGTGTCGGGCTGCCAAATTAAGGATAAGTTGCCATTCATAATATGATCATTACAAAAAAAAACAAAAAAAAAATGCAATGCAGTAGGATGAGAAGAAATTACTTGTAATGGGTGGGAGAGATGGATTGAAAGAAAACTCGGGAGGTGGTGATGTCAACATTAGAGTCGACCCATCTCCCCCATGTTCTCATGGCTTGATCTAAGGCTGCCAGTCGATCCATATCCTTATACATTTTTCCTCCTGTTTCCATATAATCCCACCTGCAAGTGCCACCCATGGTGTCACAGTCACATTATTCGGTCATTTTATTACCAATCAATCATAAATTGGAAATTAATATAACTATATTAAAAGGTAACCCACCCTTGGAGAGATCCTTTGTGAGTCCACCAATGGCCCGTGTTAAAGACGAGCACATCAACGCCTCGCCAAGCATTTCCATTGCCTGAAATGTCGTCAAGCTTTAAAACTCGCTTGCCTTCAACTATATCTATGTCCACTAAATACGTTGCTTTGAAGTATGATATTGCCACTCCATATTCCTGTATCATTTCACATTACTATTATTACTTTGTATCATAGATTATAGTACTGTAGCTTGGCTCCTGTGGACCTGAATATGAACAAAATCTTTGAAACAAACCAAATTCAATTTTAAAGAATTGTAACTCTAACAATGCAGGACTGTAAGACCATTCAATTTTCCCCTTCTAACCATTACTTCTTGTAGTTCTTTTTAACACATACCTAAACAAATTAGATTTGCTTTGGGCAACGTGTATGCCCACTCTTGCATCTTTTGTTTCATTTTGTTTTTTCAATCGGATTTGATTGAAATGGAGTGTTTTAAAAGAGATTGGATGTAATTTAGAATGAATTGAAATTTATGAAAACTTAGTATAGAAAAAATTCCGTGAAAAGAACACACCCAATGTAAATAAAAGAAAACTATACATCATCCTCTTTTAACAAATAAATTATCATGAAAAAACAAAAAAAAACCACGCCAAACAAAAAAACAAATCAAATAACCCTGGTTTTAGTGGGGTACAAAGTACAATAGAGAACCCCAAAGTGTGAAAATTTTGATTGTAAAATGCATCACGTCAAAAAGGAAGTTGAAAATATATTGCTTTTTTCATTGATCACGATCATCCGTAAAGCACTCGAGCTGGCTGCTAGTGCTGGTCCCAACTCCCAACTATTCCATAAAATTACGACTTTATACTCCTCTTAGGAGACCAAAACAGCTAAACTTGACTCCTAGCTCCCAATGATTTTTTTTTTATTCAATAATTTTGCTTGTTTGAATCACAAACAAATAAATATGTCCTTTACAAATTACAAAATTTGAATTGGCCTAGGGTGGTGTTATAAATTATCGTCAAGATATCACATTTCACATTCATCCTATTCGTCTTTTATTAAATATAAAAAGTGTTTGATACATGTCGTATAATCGGAGGATTTTAGGCGTACTTGATTAAATCAAAACTTTTGCTTTCTTATTAGCTTTAAATTAAAAAAAGTAGAGGACTATTATTTGTAGTGTGACAATACTATTAACTATGTGAAGATGAGGTAACAACAATCATACAACAGGAATTATAAGAAATTCAGCCATTTGATTCATATCATGTTTTTATACAAGAATCAAATTGCTTACCAAAAATTTGAAGGTGGTGAGTGGGTCCCCTTTAGTAACATGAGTAGGTGATGAACTTGGCAATGAAGATGAGATCATACAAATCAAAGACTCCCATTGATTCCTCCCTAATGAATCTCCTACAAACATCACTGTTCTACCTCTCAACCTTTGCAAAAACTCTATTCCATTGAACCTGAAATTCCAAATTCTTTTTCTATTAAAACCAAAGCTACATACATACATAATGTTATTAGTTGTTACAAAATATGCGTAATAACTGTATTCTCATAAATGGGATCGGCTACATAAACCAGAAAGGTTATATATACCATGTAGCTAGCCACCTACATTTCCTATAGTCGTCACCTACTCATGCAAACTCAGTTTTGTAACAACAAAATATATATATATATATATATATATATATATATATATATGTTAAGAAGAGAAAAGTAGTAAAATGTACCTAGTAATGTCACAAGAAGCAGGTTTCCAACGGTACTTGAGGTAATTAGAGTCAGGTCTACCAAATAACTTACAGTTAAATTCCGGGTCAATGTAAGGGCAATGAGAAGGTTGATAAAGAGGGTAAGAGTAATCATAAACCCAACTTCCTACAAAAAGATTACATGAATATGTAGTTTGGTTTGTTTGAACTAATGGACTAATTTTGTGGTGGTTTCGAAAATGATGTTTTATTCTGTTCACTAGTATAGCTGATGAGTTTGGTTTGAAATGTAGGGTTAATGTTAGAATTGTGTATAAGAAGAACTTTGAAATAGAGTATGAAGAAGAAGAAGAAGAAGAAGAAGAAAAAGCCATTTGAAGAGGCTTTATTTTCTTGTTAGATGGGGTTTGAAGAAGGGCTTTTTAGAGGAAGAAAAAGTGGATTAAAGAAAGAAAGATACTTTGGAAAAAAAAGATAGTAGGGAATTTTGTGTGTTGTGTGAGCTAAGGATCTATCTCTTTGTTCTTTTCACTTGGAGTTTAGATTATGTACATGACTATATACTATGTAGCATGGGTACTTCTAATGGGTTACCGTCTCCGAACCCGATTCGTCCCCATATTGGGGACGATTCCGATTCTTCATGTTATAATTTACTAGTACCCATTAACAATATTTTTCAGAGTAGCCGTTTTCAGTCCTCGTATCCGTATTCGTTTTCGACCCCATTCCCGACTCCGTGCAACCTAGACTACATATGTAGAATCAGAAGGTTCAAGTGTGAAAGAAGGAAAATTTTGCAAGGGTGTTTAGTGGCTAGCCACTGGCCTGGGCACATGGCTCGAGTTCGGGCATATAAAGCAAGTTGCATTAACTTAGGATTTGTTCTAGTTAGGGTGTTTTTTTGAGTTGTAATGATGTTATAAAGATTACTAAGTAGTTGATTTTAAAATATGTTAATTTATTGTCTCGTGTGGAAAGAATCGTGGAATAACCTAGTTTGTATAATCACGTATTGTACATTAGTTACTCGTACAGGAATAGTGGTGAGGCTCTAGTCGACCTCACATATTCAGTGTTATTTTTTTGTGCAAATTAGTGTTGAATTGTAAAGGTTATATAATTTAACTATGTTGAATCTAGGATTACTTTGTTCCTGTTTTGGATTACTTTGTATAAACAATCCTCCGAGATCGTGTATGGTGTATCACTACAGGGATTGGTTTTTAAGAGGCGGAGGACGATTACGAGCACCATTGTTCATCTTTCTGAATCAGGACTTCTTCTCTATACAAGTTTTATAGAACATGTACTCTGTATAAGAGCATATTTCACTTTTTTGGTGATAAGAAATTAAGGATCTCAACATTGATAAAAATAATTATTGTGAACAGAAAAATAGCAGCCGCATGAATCTTAAAAAAAAGCAGATCAGTAAAGCATAACTTTTGGTTAAGAAACTGTAATATTTCTGTAGATAGAAAAATACTTACAAATGTTCTTTGCTTTACTTCACCTACATTACATGGCTACATGATTAAGACATTGCTGGTATTTCACCCCTTTACATCGTATGCTTTACTTGCTCTTCATGTAGAGGACATCGTTTATTCACTTGCGATTTTATCCTGATTCCAGGTTCTAGCCTTCAGATGACGATAGTCACCTACGAAGTGGTAAAACCATCTCAGTTCAAAAACTTATCCTAGAAAACCTGGAAATTTTTTATACCGTACAATAGATACAAAATTTAACTAGAAAGAAGGGATGAAAACTTGAAAAGTAAGAAAAACAAAGGCACTGATTATTGGTACCAATAAATATATAGATGACATTTTGAATTTTGATTACAGTATAATAATAATTCAGCCAAGAGCTTTTACAGAGAAGATGAAATTAAAACAAGCTCTCACGATTTATGCAGATTCTGAGACTGAGGCTATACAGGAAACTAAGAAAATGGGGGTACCTCAAACAGAAACCTATAACTCTGCTTCGCGATTAAACCATCCGAACGCAGATAAAATTTACAAAATTGGGTTTTCTTGCAAAATCCTGGCATTGCCACATTTTTTACAACGCAAGACCATTGGAGGACTTACATGGCCTGCAAAAGTCAAAGCTATCTACAGCTTACTCCTACTTTAGGGTACTTAGCCTGGGGGACCGAAGGTTTTTGCTCCACAGCTTTCTTTCTTTTATAAATCTTATAACATCTGCCAGATTTATTTCGCGCAATCTTCTGCTCCTTCAAGCCCACGGAGTTGCATGGTTCACATTCTGAAATCATTGGATGGGCGTCGGTTACCTACAGGCACATAACCATATTAGAATTTTTTACATACACAACTTTTTCAACGTTGGAAGAAAAACAAAAATTATTACCACGCCATTAGGGGCATCCTGTCCACTATCACCACTGTTTGACTTCTCTTCTGAGCCACTGGCATATATAAGGAATAATAAGCAGCATAACCATAAAATAAAGAAACCAAAATAGGTATAGACGTACTTCCTATTTGAAAGGACAATGAAAGTCATGATGTTGTTTCATTTCCAAAAATGCTTTTCAGTATAAAGCTTAGTTTATCTAACTATCCTGCATCAACAAGTCTCTAAATCAATTTTTAATGTGCGAGGAAGGCAAACTATCTCACTCCAAAACTCCTCTAGGTCAAGCCTCCATTATTCTTGTGATAATTAAATGTACGAACAAAAGCTATCCTTGTTCATTTCGCTTGCTCTTTGGATGTTACAGTAACAAACTAGCTTAGGGAAGGGCAATATTAGCAGTCTAGTATTATTAGGTTATGGTCTTTAGCTTTAGTATAAATAAGGAGAGGGAGAAAATGGAGAGGATAGGGAGAATTTTGTAAGGGAACCTTGAAAGAGTTATGGCCTAAAGCCATTGTTAGAGAGTGATACTAAAGTCATCGAAAGAGTTATGGCCTATCATTTGTACTTAATTTTGCAATTAGTCAATCAAACATCTCACTTTTCTATCATATTTAGTTGTCTTAATTGTTCTTCTAATCTGAAAATTCAGTCTAATATTATCAATTTAGTCGGTCCAAATCAGTCCTACACAGTTACAAGAAGGTGATCTTTTTCCAAGCTGCCCAGGTGGTAATTTAACAGACTTAGTTAAAATCTACTCAAGTATAAGGACCTAATTTTAAGAAATGACAACCAAAGTATGCTGCAAATTTCACGCATTTAAGACTCCTAGGACCTCAAAAGCATAAACCAAACTTCCAGTTTTATAACCAAGTTCTAAAAGAAGAGATCTCCCATTTATCTATGTAGCATACAGGAACATACTTGGCTAGTGTTCCTTGAACCACAGTTTTGCTCTCTTCAAGTCGCTCTTCTTCGGAAACTTCCGATATAGCATTGCTCCCTTCGGGATCAGCAATAATACTGGTTCCTTCAACTTGATGATGAGCACCTACAGAAAGCCAAAAATTATAGGATCCATTTGATTTATGGTTTACTCCGTATTATTAGAATGAATCAAAATATAGTTAAAAGAAGACATATTAAAAAAAAGCATACCAGGCATAACTCTTATCATTTTTGGTAAGGGTAAAGGTAGGTTTCTTAAAACTTTTTGGCACATAATAGTATCTTGAAAATCCAAGAAGCAGTAACTCAAAAATTCAGATCTCTCAGACTTTGTAACTGGAATATATCCAAACACAGTAGTCCAAGTGTCCAGCACACTTGCTGCAGCAGGAAGAACCAGCTTCTTCACCCCTAATTGGATTAGGGTCTGGATAAAAAAGAGCAAATGGAAAATCAGTTATTATAATAAAACACATCAATTTTGTAATCTATCGAGCAACAATATTATTAGAAGGAGAGAACTCAATTCTATAGCACTGAGACAAGTAAAAGACATTAGAATGTATAAGACCAACATGAAATTCTCTATATATAGCTAATTATGAAACTTGTTTTCGGGCCTAGCGTCTTATTACGAAATTAAGCAATAAGACAAGCTTTTCAGAAAGAAGACAGCACAATTGATTCATGTCCAAGAAACAAAAAGGGAAGGGATATATCAGTATATCCTAGCACAGTTAAGCCACTGCCATGATTCTAGCAAGACTTGAACACCACATCTCAAGGTTCACTCCACCCGAATGTCAAAACAGGGAGAGAAGGGGGTAATTGTCCAAGGTCTAAATTTAAAGTACAATGCATAACACGTGTAAAATGTAGGTTACAAGAGAAGAGTACCTTTTCAATCTGTTCCACAGCTATGCGGCACATTCCTAACCGGCGATGCTTAAAACGAGTACCAATAAGTGGAATTTCTGCCACCTTGTCACCATACACCCTTCACAAGGTACATTTCTTTCAGTCTCCTGTAAGTTTTGAATTTTTCAAGAAACTAACAAAGCTCAACTTGGAGTCAATCGTAGTCATCATACCTTAAGACGGCTACAGTAATTAGCTCATCATTTCTTTCCAGAAGCACAGTATAGAATCCTTTAAAGTTCAATCTCTTGAGGTGAGACCTGGACAGCATGAGCAATATCCATTGAATGAATAATGAAACCAGAAAACATAGAAGGTCAGCTCCTGGAAAATTGCACAAGTTTACAGAGACTTACCTCCTGCCGAAAATAACATCTTCAACAAGATCTCGCCTAGTTCGAGGTTCTTTGACAGGTTCAAAACATTCATGCATCACTTCAAGAGCTACACTGAGTTTACTGTAATTCTCTGACATTGCAACAATATCGCAATCATCACAATGAATGGCTTGGTAGTCCATAGGTTTGATCAATGTCCACGTTAAATTGTTAGGACCAACAAGAAAGGATTTGCCAAGAAGCTGCTGGAGACCCCAATGCACCTATTATATCACCAAGTAATCAGAACAGGCAGGCAAATGGTCTCCATGAAACAGATAACTAAAAATAAGTCTAGGTTGTAATGAGGTTAGCACAGAACTTCACATTAGTGTTTGGAGGTAGTCAATATCTTTTATTCTATTTCTAATTACCCCTACAATGTGATTCAAACTTCGGATTTTCTGCAAAGTTTTAGACAAATATCTTTAAGATTATGACCAGAAGTACTGAATCAAGGAGTCGCAACAGAGGAGGAATAAAGGATAGCGACTCAAACATAGGAACGAAAAAAGCAAGTTTTGATTAGAATGTCCACACGTACACAATGTCTAAACATGACCTGAATTACAAAAATTGAAGGTATTGTGGCTGGAATTTAACAATAAATACTGACTTGGCGACTTTTCTATGCTCAAACTCACAGACATTACAACGAAATAGTAAATAAAAAGTGACACTTCATCAACAGATCAGCATTTCAAACTATTCAAAGACAACAGTTTACAATATCTACATTAGTTGCAACAAATGAACAAACTATTATTTTATATGTAATAGACTAACTTAGGAAGGGCAATATTGGTAGTCTAATATTATTAGGTTATAGTCTAGCTTTAGTATAAATAAGGAGAGGAGGGAAGGAAAAGGTAGGCAGATATTTGTTAAGGAAACCTTGAGAGAGTTATGGCCTAAAGCCATTGTTAGAGAGTAATAACCTAAAGTTATCAAGAGAGTTATAGCCTCAAGCTATTAGCCTATCATTTGTACATTCTTTTGCAATTAATCAATCAAACTTCTCACTTTTCTACCGTTATTTAGTTGTCTTAATAGTCCCTTCTAATCAGAAAATTCAATGCATTAGTGTTAATTCAGTATTTCAGTCAGTCCAACTTCAATCACATTATACCTCACAAATTATGCTAGTTTCTTGCAACTAATTTATGGCGGAGATAAGAAAATAGTTTACAATATCTATGAGGTGTACCTTATTTCTAATATCTATACCAAACAATATATCAGTTAACAATTTCTTTACCAAGCAATAGAAGCAAACCCAACTAATTAGAATTATCAAGACAAGATATGATTCACAGCATAATTATGGACTTTTTATCTGATTATGCAACTAATTACTTAAGATGCTATACCAGTAAATCTCATATATATAGGGTCAACTGGTTAATGGTAAATACACAAGTACCTTTTCACACATTTTACTGCAAAACCAGTTTTCTGAGGGATGACAATCCTGATCAACCATATCTATTGCTTTTATACAGTGAGCATGATCTGCACAGAGTACAGTAAACACATTAAGAACCAAAGAATTACCATTCAATTATAGAGATAAACAAGATGAGTGAAATAAATTAGGTAACAGAAAAACCTACATAGCCGCTCGCATTGATAACAAGATAGAATTCTTTCAGTAGAATCTTCTACATTCACGTCAGAGTAGCTTTCACCACAAATTCCACAACAACATGACGGACAATACCAATCACCTTCAGGAATGTCCTGGAAAAGAAAAATGAACATGAGAATGGTAGAACCAAAATGGTTAATAATGCAATTTGAAAATCCTATTAGAGAGGAATCAGAGGAAAAGCCAACCTGCAAACCAAGGCATTCAGCATGGAAAGATGATGGACATCGATCACATAACATTAATTCACCTCCATATTGACAAACGGAACACACATGATCGTTCCAGCTTTTAGGTCTTTTCCCCCGACTTCGTTCCAGAGGCTCCTCAAACAAGGTTTGGATCTTCTGACGCATCATCTCCCATTGACGCTGCACCAATGATTTCCCGTCTTTGTAAAAGAATATATTGGCAGCAGGTCGTTGGGAGTAGCTGCCAGCATGATCTTCAAAACCGCGTAGAGTAAAAACCTGTTTGCAACAACTGCAATTTATCCCACTATTGGTAATACGTCCTTCGGCTATGGGCCGATCATCCCCTTCTCTGTAGTAAAGAACTTTTTCCCTTCTTAATACCACACCATTGGTAATTAGCCATGAAATTACAGTCCGAGGTGTCTGTGAAATACAAGGCCCTGCCTGCCGTACTCTTTTGGTTGATCGCAACACTGGCAAGTTACTCCCGTCAGAACTGTTCTTTACTTTTTCCAAGGCCTTCTTTTTCTTTGATAAGAATCTAGTGCTCAATCTTCTGATAGAACACTTCCTTGTAAACCCATTATCTCCAGCTTCCTGTTCTTGCCCCCCACTTTTAAGCACACAAGGCATTGAATTTTTGAGACCAACAAGCCTCCTCCTTTGGAGCTTCCCTGCCTTGTACTTATTGAGAGACCGAGGAAGTTTTCTGGACCATCTTTTAGAGAAGGAAATGGCAGGTACCTCTTTATTAAACAATGAAAGCTCACCACCTGAGAGCCCCTTGGAATTTTCATCTACTGTTGAACAGCTATTCATCTCTATGCCTTCGACAATTGCCCTACAAGCTGACAATAGCGAGTAATATGTTTTCTTAGTAGGAGAAACATAGCGCCATTCTTCCGTTCCTTTCTTCATTTTAGTCCAGAATTTCCATCCAATAAATGACAAGTGCCCTCTGACTTCATCTTGCAACTCAGTCAGACACATGTTCTTGAGGCGCCTTTCGTGCGAAGATCTCACATACTTAGATATAACTTCTGGGAAAAATTTAGGTACAACATTTTCGGTCAGCACTTTTCCTGTTGTTTTTTTACCACTTACCTTCCTAGATTTTGTTGCCTTCAGAAGGGCAGTATGCTTCTGATTAGCAGGAGATGAAATCATTCCACTCGGGATATCTTCTACTGCTAGGGAGGACCTATCTGCCCTTTTCATCTCAAAGCTCAAACATTGGCGAAGATTATAGAATCTTCTTCCTCCAGGTGAAGTGTAACAAACAGCTTTTTTATCATAGCAATGCTCCATTTTATATCCCAGATAGAGAAGATGACTCCTTACCATGGCAGTCATGGTAAATCCAGGCCTTTGTGTCTGCACATAAGTAGACATAGATTCTGGGGAGTACATCGGTGTGAGGTCAAAGTGACTCTGACCAGGAAGTAGCTTCCGTTTATTTTTAAACTGATGTTGGTTTGCGGGGGATTCAAGCCCTTTCTGGTCTGAACATGTAATGGATAGAACCTTAGGCTGTACAGGTACCAATTGATTGCTGGCAAGTGCAGACTCCTGTAAATCCGTTGTCAGTTCAGCATTTACACACGATCCATTAACTGTCACAAAACCAGCTTCTTTCTCTCCATTCAAAGCAATACTTTGAAGGCCCGTAACCACAGTCAAAGGCACGACAGCAAGAGAATCTACTGACATGGGATCAGGATTCTGGTTAGAGTCCAATACAGGTGCAACTTCACACTTATTTGACATGTCTCCAGAAGAAACACAAGTTTTCAGAAATCCATCTGCAGTTAGCCTCAAATTATCAGCAATGACCTTTTTTATCAGATTTTGCCACAAAGGTTTCTTGGGAGAAGGCCACTCTCCAATCTGATCAAATTCTTTTTTCTTCCTCAAATCATACCATAACTGCTTCACGGAAACTGGGATTAAACCATTCTTCTCAAACTCCTCGAACATCTCTAGAAACAACCAGTTTCCTCGAGGTTTCCAATCTCCGGTAACCTCAGCCCAATCATGAGTTAACCGCAGCTTCTTAATAGCAACACTAATTTCATCACCTAAATCTGGGAAGAAAATATTCCTTTTACTTGAACCGTCTTCATGGTCGAAGACCACACCTTCCCACCATGCATCTTGATAGTAACAATCAACGCACAGGCCATACCGCAGATTCTTTGCAGATAGTTTCTTTGGTGAGGGAATTGGTCTTATTCTTCCCCTCTCACATAGTTTTAATCTACTAAGGGGTCTATCGGTTGAATGAATATCAACAACTTCGGTTAAAAAATCAGTCTCGTTATCATGGAGAAGATGCTTATATCGCACTTTTGGACATTCATCCTCAAAACCAATCAGTACTCCGGCATGCCATGACCCTTGGAAACCATCTTCTATGCTCCGAACCTGCACCAGTGAGACATTTTTACTTACAAAACAATAAGTGAACATAACTGAAATAACTACAACTCCATAACTAAAAGCAAATTCCCGTCACAATCAACAGAATCACCACTTACTCGAATTGCCTTCGATAAGCCAACATAAGAAAAAAACTAACATACCATAACAGATTAACATCCACTTCAACTCAATGACAGAACAAAACACCATGACTTCAATACTTCACCAAATTAACAAAATCATCTACAAAATACTATTCTTAAACAAAATTTAAGTTTATGCTTATAACTTAATATCATAAACATACCATTTTTTTTCCAAAGAAAAATGAGACAAATTCAATGAACTCTCTTACTCCACAACAGTCTTTATATTCCAAGCATGCAAATTTTGAATCTCTTATAAAAAAATCATATAAAGTGTGACAATTGTCTTTTAAAGTAGTAATTATACATGAATTACACAATCATTTAGTTTGAACAAGTAATCAAAACATTAAAAAATTGAACTCAACAACAATGAAACATATATAACAGCATTCTCTTAACAAAAAATAATTAAACTACCAACAAAAAATTATAATTTATTCCAGCTAATATAAGAACAAAGAAAAACAGAACAAATAAATTAAATTAATCAAAATAAAAATAAAATTCCAGAAAATAAACAATGTAACTCTAATTGGATGTTGCATGTAACATAAAATTAAAAATTAAAATTAAAATAAATACAATTAATTAAAAATAAATAAAAAAAACACTCTGATCACAAAATCAAATACCCAATAACAACACAAAACCCCAAAATCAAACATTTGCATGAGATTTTCATTTCAATTTGGAAAAATCCCAAATTTAATCAGACACCAAAATCATCAAACAAAAACCAAAAATCATCAAACAAACCCCAAAATTCAGATTAAAAAAAAAATAACAAAAACAGAAAAAAATTAACAAAAACCCCAGAAAAGGGTACTCACTAATAACAACAACAAAATCAAATTATGATAAAAAAAAATCCAATCAACCACCATAAAATGTACGAACAGAGGATTCAAGAAAAACCCAAAAAAAAAAACCCAGAAAATAAATAAAATAAATAGAGTGATTAAAAAAACAAAAATTAAAATTAGAGAATGTAGTACCTCAACTTTGTCGTTTAAACAAAATTTATAGTAAGGAGATGATAATCTTCTTCGTTTGCTATGGTGGTCAGAATTCGGCATTGCTGTTATTTTGTACGGCATAGCATTTCAGTCAGAAACAAGAAGAAAAGTAGAGAGAGAAAGTGAGATGAGAGAGAAAGTGATTTTAGCTGTTTTTTTTTTTTTTGTTATTTTTTATTTTTTTTTTTTTCAGTGTAAAAAATAAGGTTGCAAATGTGTGTATTTGTAGTAAGTAGTTTGTGTTATGCATTGGGTTTTTCATGTGTTTGTGTAATTGTTGTTTTTGAGTTGTAATTACCAATTCAATGGGGATATTATCCTTTGTTTTAGCTGCAGTTATTACTAGGTTTGATTTTTTTTTTTTTTTTGGGTGTTCTGTTTTTTAAGTAATTATGTGGGCTCTATTTGAGTGATGGAGTTTTGGATAGTGTCATATTTTAATTGGTTACTTCATCTGTATTTTTGAATGATGACGGAATTGGTAGTCGTGCCGGTGTTCGAAGCGTATCGAATTAGATACTATACAATACGATATTGTGTTTTCGTAAGAAGGACGATCGGCAATGGGTGACATGGAGTTATTGACATTATAATACTGCGGTTCCACGGTTGCTCGTTGTTGATGTATAGATTAGTGATGTTAGAGAAATCATTGAGAGTTTTGAAGTGTATTGAGCTAAATACTGCAAACAACATGTCTGAATCTTGTTGTTATATTTGTACTCTGTTTCTTTGAGAGTTTGAAGTGTATCGAACTAAATATTACACACCTCATGCCTGAATCTTTTAATTATACTCAGAGTCTAAACCCTACTTCTTTCATAGATTCTTTGAGAATATGAAGCGCATCGAACTAAATAATATTCATCACATGCCTGAATCTTTTGATTATATATGTACTCTGTTTCTTTAATTGGCGCCATATTTGTTAATAAACAAATTCTATTTTTAAAGATACTAGTATTACGAGTAGCAAAAACTATCAAAATGCAAGTTTGATAGAGACAAATCTGACATGATTCAATTACAAATATGTCCTTTTTTTGGTATGGTTCATTATCGAAACTTTTCAATGAATGTCAATCAAAAGTAGAGTTCCTTCAAAATATTCAATGAGTTTCCAAACTCTAACACTATAATTGTCTTAAAATGCATAATTTCCCACAAAATTGATGCACTAGGACATAACAACCCTTAATTTCAATAAGGCCAATAGACATTAAATCAAATAAATTTGGGATTCACATGTGTTCTTTAGAGTAAGAACAAGTATCCCTAAACAAGTTCTTGATTTTGCTTTAGTTTTAGTTGAGAATTTGAAGTGATGATCCCGGGCAAATCGATCTTTAAGATCCACAATTGGTTATTTGAAAATAAAGAACAAAACCCATGAAAACGGATAAATTAGATGGATTTATGAGAAAAATGGCGTCAAAATATAAACAATTTTTGGCGCCAAAACGGATTAAATTAATGGAATTTTATTGTGAACACCTATTGTAAAATTAATTTGTTTGAATCAAGTTTTGGTAACTCAACTCAATAAAATCTAAATGAAGCTAAGCTTGAGGTTTTTGAAAAAATAACTTTTGTAGAAGGTACTATGCCACCTTTATTCATCGTCAATTTTTCTATGTTAGTAGAAATTAAAACATGCGAGTACAAGTGTATTCATTATAAGGATAACAAGAGCTCATTTTAATAGAAAGACAATTTTTTGATGTAACCTATAGTTAAAGTTTCATAAAGTTTGTTACGTACTGCATGTATGGTTGGAGGATTCTCCTCAATTCAGCTATTTTGACAATCTAAGGGCTTGTTTACTTCAACTGAAAACAGTTGAATTGAATTGAATTAAATTGAATTGGACTGAACCGAACCGAAAGTTTTTAGATGAATGATTAATGAATAGTAAAATAAGAGAAGAGCTGAACTTAACTGAACTGAACTGAACTGAGCTGGACATATTTTAAGCTGAAGTAAACATCCCCTAAATATGCTTTCGATCATTAAATCATTATAAATTGTCTATAATGCCACCATGGTGATAAAAGTTTAAATGCTTTAAAGTAACAACCAAAACTCCAAAATAATAATAATAATAATAATAATAATAATAATAATAATAACAATAATAATAATAATAATAATATCTTGAATTATATATATATAAATTATATATTTGAAAAGTATAGATCGAAACGAATAAAACAGTATCTCATATGACTATGTTTTTCGTTCTACATAAAAACACAAAAGTGAGTCAATGTTACACCGTGAATAGTGCCCAAAACCCTAATATAGGTGTAGCAAGTAATTTACAACGGAGGGAGTAATTAAAGGGTCATTGACCTCACTTATGATGCGAACATGTAATAATAATTACTCCGTCGGTCTTTTTTTAGTTGTTACATTAGGATTTTTGACACTATTTACATTGTAACTTTAACTCACTTTGTTGTTTAATACATAATGAAAAATATAGTCATATGGGATCTTGACCATCTTGTTTGATTCGTCTCGATGTAATTCTCCGAAAATATAATTTTCATAATTTTTTATTATATCAAATTCGAGATATTAATTTTATAAGTTACTTTTTGGAAAATACAAAAAAAATGTAGCAAGTAAAAAAAAATTGAGAGAGGACTACAAAACATGTCAAAAGCTTTAAAGTTATTTTTTTTATTAAAATATTAAATTGTGTCACAAAAATCCTTTTTTCCCAAGAATTTTTAACAATTAAATCATTTTTTTAACTTATTACGTAGTATTTCTTATTACTATTTTATTTTATTTTTATTGAATCACCTAGGCACCTTGGTCCCCAAGGCAAATTATTTGTTAGTAATTACCTTGCTTAGGGCCTGTTTGCTTCAACTTAAAATCCGTTCAGTTCAGTTCTTCCCTTATTTTGCTATTCATTAATCCTTTATAAAAAACTTTCAGTTCAGTTCAGCTATTTTCAGTTGAAGTAAACAGGCCTTTAGATCTTTTATACTTTTGAAGGTGGGGTTGAATTTTATAACTTTTATTCTAGGGTTAGGTGTAAAATATTTTTTGATGTTAAAAAAATTACAAGGATAGTGAAGAGAATCAATCTCATTATTTATTTAGAATTGAGAGAGAAGATCTAACCAAATTAAAGGAATTCTTCCCCCACTCTCGAGTTAAGCGTAAAATTAAATATCAATGTTATTTTTTTAACTTTGGAATTGCAAAATACTTCTTACTCCGTATGTTTTTTAATATTTGCATCATTTTGGTTTGTGACACAATTTATGTATTACCTCAAATTTATATCATTTGCAACATTTATCAAAAAGGGATATTTCATATTATTTGCAACAAATTATTTATTTCCTTTTTAAGTTTCTTTTCTAAATAAAACTAAAAAAGTGTTAACAAGTAGCTCTATTTTGCTTATTCATGCTAAGGAAATTAAAATAGTCCTCAGCTTGTATTTAACGCAAACTCAACGGATTGTCAAATTAAATTATTAACATAGTTCGTATTTATTTCAACTACACATAGGTCAACATACAATGCAATGCAATACAACGAACTCAATAACTAAAAGTTACAACTTATAAGTTATTGATTCAAGACCTCGTAATCTTAGGCCTCCAACCATCCAAGAACATAAACTAAACTTGTATATAAGAAATTTATCTTGTCAAAACTCTTTTGTAGAATTTATAAATTATTATCAATTTGAATTAGATTCAGTGAAATTGAATTATTGTTGAAGCTTGAAGTTATATAGTCCTAGTTTGTAGCCATGAGTTTTTAAATCACGTTGCACTTGAGCTCGAAAATCGTTGTAAGTGAAAGGCTTGTAACGTGAGCTTTGAATCAAAGTGTTTTCCTCTGGAAATACAAAGTAGCATATTGATACTCTTTCATTGTCTTTGTTTAACTCCACCTTGTGCTTCACGCTCTTGTATTTGTCATCACTTAAAACCTACATTGTTTTTTTACAAGAAGGGTAATTAAGCCGAGGGTAAAAACAAAATAAGTACGTGTACTGTATGTTAAAAATATAATTATGTAACGACTTAAAACTAATTTATTTAGAGACGGAAAAAAAAAATACATGAATTAGTTTAGTGTTTAAATAATAACCATACCTGCATCATATCTCCAAGATTAACTACCAATGTGCTAGGAATTGGCTTAACTTTGAACCATTGCTCATTCTTTAAGAATTGGAGGCCACCCACTTGATCTTCATTCAATAGTGAGAAAATAGAACTGTCTGTATGCTCATGCAAACCCTTTACATGTTCAGCATTACCATAGCTAGGGTATCGATATACTCGGATTAATCCCGTTGATACATCTAAACATGGTTTAATTGCACGTAAATTTAGTTTGAGGTTTCCAATTATGGCTTTAAATATCGTTGAGGCAATTCTGGTTAGATGTCCTTTATAATCTTCCAATAAATTTCTGCATAAGCAATACCACGACTTTAGATGGTCTAAAGGAGTAATAACATATAATTACACTTTTTTTAGGTTAAACTTCATAATATTCACCTAGCTATCTTATAGTTTTAACGCGGATTTACAAGGTATATATATATCCCTATTTTTGTCAATATTATACCCAATCCCCAGTAATTAAACTCTTAGTCGAAGGTCATAAAATTAAACTCACTAATTAACTATTACAAGATATTTTTTCCCTAGCTAAGTTAAGTGAGACGGTAAATAATGTTACGAGTCACACTAGCTAGAGATTATTGTAACAAAGTAACTCAATTTGATAGTTTGTCTTTTGATTAATGAAATTGAACATTTGTTGAACTTCAAAATGTGAATATGTGATACCACATGTAATGAGCAAGCAACATGCCGAAAACATGACTTTAAAAAAAAAAGGCAAACAATACAACAAAGAAAAACATTACGATCTAACAAAAAATTAAAAAACACAACAAAAAAAAATGATATGATCTATAAAAAACCAAAAAAATACAACAACCAAAAAAACGTTACAACTTATATATATAAAAAAATATATATATATATAACAAAAAAAACGTTACGACCTATATATATGAAAAACTAATTAAAAAAAAATAAAAAATAAACGTTACATAAAATTTCAAGAGTAACGCCATCTTTTTAGCATAATTGTCTCAACTACAAGCCGAAATAGGGGTGCTTGACTAACAAATATTTTTATTTATTTTATTATATATTTAACAAACTTTGATTCACGTATTTCTAAGGGGAAAAAAAACTTATCCACCAAACTTTTTACATAATATTCCACAAAATATGTACTCCTCCGTGGTATACACTCATTCCGTTACAAATTACAAATTAAATACTTGTAATACTCTGTATGTCTTTTGCACGGTTTTAAAAAGCAAGTATTTTCTTTGAATTTACAAAATTTACAATATAAGAAATTGTACCTTTTTTTTTTGGTATTAGAGAGGCATAAGGGCGAGTAATGAGAAAATGTACGTACTCCGAACTATTCTTGAGGAAATGGCATTATTATTTGGAAAAAAAAACCTATTAGTTCCTTGATGAGTGCCACCAAATTTATAATAAAACCAACCAACAATTATGATCTTTATGCGATAAGAAATCATCTTCTTTATTTACCCCATGAAACATTGCATGATATTCAAGTCAAATTTATTAAGATCAACCATTGAAATATTCAATCATGAATTAGGTTATATATTTAGTAGGTATTTGGCAAAATTTGAAATTATACCATATATATATGAAAAAAAGTAATAATTTTTCTTGTATAATATATCTTCGGAAGTGTATAGCATTAAATTAATTAAGTAAACTTCGAAAAGCAAATGAAAAAATCAAGTAAAAGTTAAATTGCCAAATATGATCATAATTCGAAACACAAAAACAGTAGACTTAAGACAACAATGGGTCGTGCTAGGATGGCCCACGTACTAAACCCGTTGGCCTCGTGCCATAGCGAGTCTTGCCAAGAGTGGGCCAAAAATATTTCGTGTTGTGTCGAGCTCTTGTCGAATTTCAAAAAATAAGGCATGTGCACGACCCGACCCATGGTACATTCTGTGCCTTATTCAAATTTCTGTACATTATGATTATTTTGCTAAAAATGGACGTGCCAACAAACGGGCTGGCCCATGGGCTATTGTTAAGTTAATGCCAACTTTTTAAAATGTCGTTCATGCACGACCCATGGTCCATTAGCGTCCTTCTTGTGTCATGTTGAGCCAATAGTGGGCTCATGCTGGGAGAGGCCCACCTCATGTCGTGTCGAGTTGGCCAACGTGCTTGCCCGACCCATTGCCATAAGGGGGGGGGGGATTAAATGATATTTTGGCCAACAAAAAAAAAGCATAAAGTCTGTTTTGTTGCATAATTCAAATTTATTTGACCAAATTCCATTCAACCAAGTTAGAGAGGTTTATGATTCATTGACTCTAACATCCTACTCCGTACTTGGAAGATCCAATGTAGGTTAGCTTTTGGAAAAACATAAAAAGACGGGTAACCTATTCTTAACTATGAAAATCCAATGTCATTAGTTCACTGACACACTACTGTCCTAATTACACCTCTAAATCTTTAATGCATGGAGTAGCATAATAAGATTATATATACTCCGTAATTTGTATTTATTATTGTTGAATTAAATGTGTATTAGTAGTGTGTTAATGCAACTTTTCACATCTAACATAACATAGAATAGAAAAAGAAGGGTCTGTTTACTTCAGCTGAAAACAACTAAACTGAACTAATTGGAGTTGAACTGAAATGAAAGTTTTTTATGAAAGATTAATGAGTAGCAAAATAAAAGAAGAGTTGAACTGAACATAACTGAAATGAACTGACCTGATTTTAAGTTGGAGTAAACAAGCCCGAACAAATCCTCCGTCGTCACACAATCTCCCATCACCGTTAGACTATAAGGAAAAATGAAAAAGGTTTCGGTGTTTTTAATTTTCATTTAGCTTTTTTAATATCTTTCGTAAACCTTTTCAAAATTTAAACAACATTCCTCAATTTTTACTTGGTTTGATGGTCAGACCTCTAATGCAATATTTGAGCCTTATTTGATTCACCTCGGGAAATAACTTCAGTTCTTATATATATAGTACTTTGTATATTACAATATTACCCATACTAGTTAACTACTACATTCATTTTACTTTATTCTTTACTATTTGACTATTGCTACTATTCACTTATCACACTTTAACAATCGTTTGCACTTTAATTATATGTAGGGAAAAACATATTTGTAGAGGGTCTTGTTTGATTCGTATTAATTTATCCTATTAGAATATTAACTTTTTATGATATATAGAAATACAAAATTAGAGTTATAAATATTATAAAATTCGTATCGGCAAACATGTATAAATGAAACATCAAGAATAAATTGGAACGAAGGGGATATTATTTTTTTATTGACATTGGTAAATTAAATTTTAAGGGTAGTATGGCATGGGAAATTATACTCACTAAGGGGTGCCGGGTGAATTATTTTCCTTGAAACATACGAGTAGGAAGTTTTATTTCCTAGGAAATAATCTTTTCCTCCAACTAAACACAACCCCTCAAAGCTATTTCCTAGGAAATTGATTTTTCAAGCTAAGGAAATACACCGTTAACTAAACAACACCTTGGTTTATAAAAATAATTCTAGTCTACAGATAATCAATCATTAGTTCATTATTATTGTCATTATGAGAGTGAGGGATAGCTTAATTGGTTTGACTCAGGTAATCCTGAAATTAAGGGTCTGTTTACTCCAGCTGAAAACAACTGAATTGAATTGAACTGAATTGATTGGAGTTGAACTGAACTGAAAGTTTTTTATGAAGGATTAATGAATAGCAAAATAAAGGAAGGACTGAGTTGAACTGAATTGATTTTAATCTGAAGTAAACAGACCCTAATACTCATTCCTACTTTTGTGTCTCTCTAAGGGCTAACATCACAAAAAATTATATATATATCATTATTACAAATCTTCCATATCAAATGTACCTTGGCTTAGTAGTTAAAATTAGTCTACTAAGATTATTATATGTTACGAGTTTCAATTGTCTTGATCCTTTAACGGTGCTAGCTCTAGGCTCTTGCCTCAAGGGAGTGTTCTCTAATGAGAATTGTAAATAATACAAAAATCACAGAGTCCCATATTAAATTAGAGTCAATAGGCTGAGAATTGATCCCTTTTAAATGGTCAAAATTAACCTAACATTCTAGTTATCCGCAAATTTTATAGCTAATTAGCTCCTTAACAGAGGATTTCTGAAAGAAATGGTAGACAATTGGACTTAAACATGCAAATTGCACAGTTTAAAACGTTTAAGTCTACAAGTACATACTATGAGAACCTAAACAACAATGATACAAAGTAATCATTTTTTTTGCTATGAGAGATTTGAAGACATGATGTTAATCGCACACCACTAGATTGAGATCTCATTGGTCTTAAGGTCATTACTCATTATTTCATTAGTGAATCAACTATAGGCGTTATCATTTGGATTTGTTCTCTTCACGGGTTTAGACGAGAAATTATTGGAATATATTGAATGATTTTGAATACACTAAAGTGGGTTATCAAATTAAACAATAAATCTAATTACAACTTAAAAATTTAATAATTAGAATGAATTAAAACTTATTATAGCAAAACAAATTGAAAATTATTAAAAATTTTAAAATGGATGAGAACTTATTGAAAATTAAAAGGAAAAAGAAACTCATAAAATATACCCTTAAAGAGTAGAACAGTATGAGAACAAGTGTCACACCCAACAACAATTAAAGATGGTGAAAAAAATATTGACATAATATTAATATATCAATTCAATGGATAGATGACTCACTGCTAAAACCGTACCCATTCATTATTATTGAAATCCAACTAAACATCAACATGTTCTAATTGTGCATTAGAGATGGATAATCTAACAACTAGGTCAACAAAGTTTTGGAAAAGTTTTATCCGTATAATATAAGAGTAGATTGAGTAAATTGGTAACTTCGAAATAAGCTATTTCCCATTTCCCCAAACTAATATTTTTTTAGCTCATTAAGTAGATAGATAACCCAGTGTTTGGGGTAAGGTTTGCTTTTCACCTTTTAATTTTTTTAGCTCAACTAATTTTTAGACTAAGAGTAAAGGTTAACTCGATTGACTAGAGTTCCTCTTCCGCTATTAGTAAATCATGAGATCAATTTCCATCATCTACTCATGTGAATCTCTTATAGTAGTAAGAATACAAACTAATACTTTTGTCTGATAGAGATTATTGTTTGAGGTATTAATTAGTTGTGTAATACAAAGGTACTAATGATAAAACTATAGAATAGGAAAAAGAATAAAATAAATTTATACTAACCTGAAATCATTAATCAAAAGGTGATTATGATGATGATGATGATGATGAAGTTGAGAAAAGGGAAGATTAAGACCTTCAACCCAATCCATGTTAAAGGCATCAGTTGGCCTAATTAAAGCAACCCCAGAAGAAGTTAAGGCAGGAGTACCCCAAAAGTATTTTATAGGGCAACTGCTATTAGCAATGCCTTGTTTGGTTTCAAAAGGCAGCTTAAATATCCTTTTGGCATGCTCCTGTAGTTGACTTAAAACCACTATTGGAACCCCATGATTTTCCAACCTAAATATTCCCCATTCCCTACATGCCCTATCAAGTTTCTCAACATCCAAACACTCCATATCAATACAGGGCAGGTCCACGGACACAGTACCTGCCTCTTTTGATTCCTCGTTGCTATTCAGATCGAGTTGTTGGGTTGTGTCAATTGATGATTCACGAAACAAAGGTGGGTATGATTCAATATTAGATTTAGACATGACTTTTTTTTTTTTTTTTTTT
>PYUH01000120.1:5478063-5490180 GCA_016808085.1 Suaeda aralocaspica | reverse complement strand
TTTTTTGATTTTATGGTGGATGGTGTGATTTGTAAGAAGAGATTAGTGTTTTTTGAAAGTTGAAAATAAATGTCAAAGTTTAGGATAGGGAGATAGATAGAGAGAAGAGAAAGATGTGTATTTAGGTCGAAGGAAAGCAAATAATGTTTTGGGTCCATTGCGACTAGATAGATAGGGACGGATAAGAGGGCGGGCCTTTGAAAAGGTTATGGGCCCCACCTTGTCTTGTTTTGATCTTTTTGTCATATATGAGATTGACATGCATTCAATTTGCCATTATTTTGGCTTTCTTCTAAACTATTACATGAATTATGACCGATGACTAGGTGGATTTAGTGGTTTGGTTTAGTTTCTTATTCTCATTTGTGCCCTAGCCTTTTTGTATATTTTTTTCACTTTCTTATACTTATAGAGACATAAAGTCATATTACTCACATAGGCATCATGAATGATAACTTTCAATAAACATTGAGCGCATCGTTTATAGAATTATTTAAAAATTCATGACAAAATCATGCGTTAAGCGGTATAATAAATATTTAATTTTAATATACATTTTCATTTATGCCTCATTACTGTACATAACTAATAAGCCTATTAGAGTCATGTATATTATTTTCTTAACTTAAAATCAATTTTAAATTTGAGTAATATCCGAGGAAAAATTAACGTATAAGATACATACCGTCAAAGTGACGAATATGTTGTGCCCTAATTTAAAAAGAGATATAATCAAAGACCACATAGTTTAACATTTTCCTATCTACAAAATCTTAATAGCTATATATATGTTTATATACTAATTATAATAATAATAGAGTTTTATAGTAATATTAATTCCTTTTTGCAATCATTATAGATAATAAAAAAACACTTTCATGATTTTTTTTATATTTTTAAAAAATTATTTCTAATTATTATCTATTTTTACACCATATTATGGAATTATTGCGAAAAAACTAAAAAAATTTTATCCGCTATAATTTATATTTTGAAAAATAATATAATGTTTTTAAATGCCCCTAATATTAATTTGACTAAAATTAATGAAATATAATTGTGTATTTGATTGATAAACTTTGGTGGCCGTTTCTCAAACGGCCACCCAAGTATTCCCCTAGTAGCTATTGTATGGTAGTCTTTTCTAATTTACCCCTGTCAAAGACAAATATAACCTTTCCAGTTTCCATTATAAATTTGACGTACTTACTAAAATTGTTTAGAATTTGCTATTTTATTACCCATATTCATATTAATTTTTATATTCGTCCCAACTCACCGCGACCTAATTTTATAATAACAATTGATTGGACTTTCATTGCACAAATTAAAAAGAGTAGTCATATTTATTCAATTACTACCTCCGTGGCTCCGTATCATATTAATTGTATTGACTCAACATAGGTAGAGAGGAAAAATATCAAATCATTGCAACTGATATGATTATTATTCTCTTAAACCACAATTTCTGGGTCGGGCCATCGGGCCTGTATTCGGGCTGAAAACGGTGTACAAACCCGAAACTAATTTGATGTAGTCATAGGTTGAGTTGCAAAAATCACCATTAACTTCAAAGTTCAAACCTTTCCTCTAACGATCGACACATCAGCTCAAAATTCAGTGCTTATTCTCCAATTTCCACTAATCTCAGGTAAATTTTTACGCCAATTAACTTTTCTTACAAAATTTTCTATTGCTATTATTGCTGTTAATTAATTTTTAGGGTTTTTTTTTTTTGCATAATTTTTATATGCTAGCTTTTGAATTAAAATTTGAACTTTGAAGAGGATTTTGTTCATTTAGGGTTTATTCTACTTTCATCAATGTTTATTTTATATCAATTGAATGTGGAGACTTTTGGAAATTGTTTGGGAACAAAATTTACTGAATTTTCTGTTTTAAAGTATAATTAGGGTTTTCTGGAATTTGCAAAATTTATCAATTAATTGTAAAATTATGCTTAAATTTTGACATGCTTTTGTTTGATTGATTAATAATATGCTTTCGTATCGAAAAACTTAGTTCATAATGACATAATGACAATATCTTATTGTAAAATTGTTTTGATTTGTCATTAGTAGGTTGTTAGTGTTTCAGGTGAGGAATTTGTCATGGTGCTCTTTATCTTACGGCGCTTGATTGATAACTTGTCATAATCAAAGCCTTAATCCCTAAAAGATGGGGTCGGCACATAATTTATAGAAATAAGGAATTGTAAATCTAGTGTTCTATTCCTATGAGATTAATAATTCCTATCCCCGCTTCTTATCCCTCTAAAGAAAACGTTCGTAAAATTTCAAGAACAGCAAAAATAAGTTGTTTAGCTGAGGGATTATAATCAGGCCACATACATTTTTGTAGTGATAAACCCTAAATCCCATCTTTTTGAGTATTAAGACGTGTATTATAATTTCGTCGTTGCTAAAGCTTATGCAGAAGGGTGTTTGAAGATCAATTTGTTCATATAGAGTGATGAGTTTAGTGTGTTCTTGTACCATCTCGCTATTGGGTTCATGTGTGTTCGAGTTATTGTTCCTTTCTCTCCTTAGAGGGGTTGTTTTGAGTTTGGATGTTGTCATATATCACTATGCTTAAGTTTTCATATTTCTAGTACAGAGTATATACAAATTATTATTCTGTATTTCACACCTTAGAAGCTATCAAAGCATCTAAAGATATTATTGTCTCAGAAAAAGTAGAAACCTGTATGTTTTTTGTTCAGAGGTTCTGCTGTATGGAGCTCATGGAGTTCCAGTTCCACTAGAATTCTATGTGGGGTTTTGTGAACCATGGTTTATCTCAGTAGAGACTTGCATCTCTTTGGTTGAGCAGTCTTAATGTCACGACTGAAGAGCTCGTGGAGTTTCAGTGCCATTGGTCTAATCTTCGTTTAGCTGTCTTGTTATTATGTTTTGGTATTGGAGTTAGAGATCCAGATATTATTCGTGTTGGCTATGCATTAAGTTTGTCAGCATTTGATTTGTTCCTATCATTGGTTACTCAGTTTTAGAGTTGTGGCTGGTATTACAGAAAGCGAATACATAGCATTAAATCATTATATGAACTGTTTTTTTGAACGTGTTTTTATCCCCTTTAATGTTTCGCTCTTGCAATGTTGATATGGGGTTGTTGGCTTGTTTTAGAACTACTTAAGAGACCGGAAGCCTGGCAAAGCATCATCCTGATCTTATCATGTGTCGTAAACAGCCTGGCATTGCTATTGGGCGGTTATGTGAGAAGTGTAGAAAATGTTGTATTCTGTGATTCATATGTTCGTCCATGCACACTTGTTCGAGTTCTGTGATGATTGCAATTACGGGTCTTTCCAGGGGAGATGTGTCATCTGTGGAGGTGTTGCATTTCAGATGCTTATTACTGCAAGGAATGTACTCAACAAGAGAAGGATAGAATGGCTGTCCGAAAATCGTGAACCTAGGAATGCAAAGACAGATCTGTTTATGAGCGGAAGAAATACGGTTTCAAGAAAGATGATAATAGGATGTGTCAATTTGTCAAGCATTCCCATTAAGATTGAAGTTACAGGTTTGTTATCACCTCCTTATGTCCTTTTACTATAACTCTATAGTAGAGTAGTCACCTTATAACTTGACTAAGCTTGTGAATTTTGATGAGAAACTTAGAAATATTGTTGTTTGATGCTGAATTACATTATAAGAAATCTCAGCCGATTGAGCCGCAAATTTTGCTGCCCTTTGACCATAGGGTATGACATTGGGTTTTTGTTTATTGTTTTTTTTTTTTGTTTGGGAAGAGTGTTTTGTTGTGTTTTGTGTATGTGGGTTGGTGGGGGGGTGGTTACACGGATTGAGATTACTTAAAAGAGGGTAAATAAGGCAGTTTGTCCTGTAATCTGTTTTGCTAGGCTGCATCGTGTCATGTTGTCAAACACTGCTACGGACCACACTGTGCTGTCTTGTTTTTTCGTGCTATTTTGTCATAAGTTATAACTCACATTTAATCCTTTCTTCACTATGATATACCACTCTGAACTTTTATCTGTGGAGGATATTGTGTATTTAAATGTATAACTTCTATTTTACATATTTCAGGGTACTGATGTCCTACTTGACTATTTTGTGAAAATTTTATATTTAGGGTGTCTTAACTCCCAAGTGTCATACCCAATTTCAAGTGTCACCCTATGTCAAGTGTCGATAATCCGGTCAACACAGGGTACTGTAGATGAAATAAGAAGCATATTATTATTAACTGAAAAGTGTCTAAGGTCAATTACACCGACGAGGATTTTGATTACATCTCAAAAACCGTAGAAGCTCATGCCTATAATATGTGTTGAAACCAAACAGCACCCAATTTAAATTGCAAACCAACGATTTTAAAATATAAGCAACCAGAAAAAAGAACAAAAAACCCTTTTACCATGATGAAGTACAATCTGTTCCAAGCACACTATTAAGATTAACTTGAGCCATCTCCATGCTCCAAGCATGGAGTTTAGTATCTGAACATCCCTGTTCCATAATTGAGCATACAACTTTGCTTTGTCATTGACTGCTAGTGTAGGGTAAACTCTGGCAGTGATGCAACTTTTCCCTTCGAGCAAAAGTTTCAATTATAGAATGATCAATCTGTTAAAAATGGAAAAAAATAAAAAAATATAAACTATAAATTCAAGTTTAGCTTTAAAGTTGCAAAATGATTTTATGCACTAGTTTTTGTATGAGTTTGTCTTCACTCACCAAAATCCTTAAATAGCTCATCATTTGCAGGATCCACATCCACAAAAGTCTTGTAACTTGGTTTGTTGGTAGTTGATTAAGAGAAGACCCACAGCACGGGGGTTTATATATTTGCTAAATTTATGACGACAAAGAAGTTGGCTTAGTTTAGTGTTGTCTCAATATACTTAAAAAAATTACCCCGTATAGTAATAGTTAAAATAATGTGTTGGTAAAGAGAGAGAGGGAGTACGGGTAATTGATCGATTTAGTTACTAACCTGCTTTGGTCACAGCACAATAGGACCTCATATTTTTCTGACCCTTGAAAATTTTTAGACTTTTTTTTTTTTTTTTTTTTTTTTGATTTTATGGTGGATGGTGTGATTTGTGAAGAAGAGATTAGTGTTTTTGAAAGTTGAAAATAAAATGTCAAAGTTTAGGAATAGGAGGATAGATAGAGAGAAAGAGGAAAGAGTGGGTATTTGAGGTCGAAGGAAAGCAAAATAATGTTTTGGGTCCATTGGACGACTAGATAGATAGGGACAGGAGATAGAGGGCGGGCCTTTGAAAAGGTTATGGGCCCCACCTTGTCTTGTTTTGATCTTTTTGTCATATATGAGATTGACATGCATTCAATGTGCCATTATTTTGGCTTTCTTCTAAACTAATTACATGAATTATGACCGATGACTAGGTAGTTGATGAAGAATTATGGGAGTACTTAAGAGATTTCAATACTAATTCATCATAATTGTAGCCCTAAAGCCTAATATATGCGATATAATATTACCTATCTTCAACAAAATTTAATACAATATATATAAGAGACATAAAGTCATATTACTCACATAGGCATCATGAATGATAACTTTCAATAAACATTGAGCGCATCGTTTATAGAATTAATTTAAAAATTCATGACAAAATCATGCGTTAAGCGGTATAATAAATATTTAATTTTAATATACATTTTCATTTATGCCTCATTACTGTACATAACTAATAAGCCTATTAGAGTCATGTATAGTATTTTCTTAACTTAAAAATCAATTTTAAATTTTGAGTAATATCCGAGGTAAAAATTAACGTATAAAAGATACATACCGTCAAAGTGACGAATATGTTGTGCCCTAATTTAAAAAGAGGATATAATCAAAGACCACATAGTTTACAGTTTTACACTATCTACAAAATCTTAATAGCTATATATATGTTATATATCTAATTATAATAATAATAGAGTTTATATAGTAATATTAATTCCTTTTTGCAATCATTATAGATAATAAAAAAACACTTTCATGATTTTTTTTATATTTTTAAAAAATTATTTCTAATTATTATCTATTTTTACAACCATATTATGGAATTATTGCGAAAAAAAACTAAAAAAAATTTTATTCGCTATAATTTATATTTTGAAAAATAATATAATGTTTTTAAATGCCCCTATAATTAATTTGACTAAAATTAATGAAATATAATTGTGTATTTGATTGATAAAACTTTGGTGGCCGTTTCTCAAACGGCCACCCAAGTATTCCCCTAGTAGCTATGTAGTGGGTAGTCTTTTCTAATTTACCCCTGTCAAAGACAATATCAATACTTTCCAGTTTCCATTATAAATTTGACGTACTTACTAAAATTAGTTTTAGAATTTGCTATTTTATTAACCCATATTCATATTAATTTTTATATTCGTCCCAACTCACCGCGACCTAATTTTATACTAACAATTGATTGGACTTTCATTGCACAAATTAAAAAGAGTAGTCATATTTATTCAATTACTACCTCCGTGGCTCCGTATCATATTAATTATATTGACTCAACATAAGGTAGAGAGGAAAAATATCAAATCATTGCAACTGATATAATTATTATTCTCTTAAACCACAATTTCTGGGTCGGGCCATCGGGCCTGTATTCGGGCTGAAAACGGTGTACAAACCCGAAACTAATTTGATGTAGTCATAGGTTGAGTTGCAAAAATCACCATTAACTTCCAAAGTTCAAACCTTTCCTCTAACGATCGACACATCAGCTCAAAATTCAGTGCTTATTCTCCAATTTCCACTAATCTCAGGTAAATTTTTACGCCAATTAAACTTTTCTTACACAATTTTTCTATTGCTATTATTGCTGTTAATTAATTTTTAGGGTTTTTTTTTTTTGCATAATTTTTATATGCTAGCTTTTGAATTAAAATTTGAACTTTGAAGAGGAAATTTGTTCATTTAGGGTTTATTCCTACTTTCATCAATGTTTATTTTATATCAATTGAATGTGGAGAAACTTTTGGAAATTGTTTGGGAACAAAATTTACTGAATTTTCTGTTTTAAAGTATAATTAGGGTTTTCTGGAATTTGCAAAATTTATCAATTAATTGTAAAATTATGCTTAAATTTTGACATGCTTTTGTTTGATTGATTAATAATATGCTTTCATATCGAAAAACTTAGTTCATAATGACATAATGACAATATCTTATTGTAAAATTGTTTTGATTTGCCATTAGTAGGTTGTTAGTGTTTCAGGTGAGGAATTTGTCATGGTGCTCTTTTATCTTACGGCGCTTGATTGATAACATTGTCATAATCAAAGCCTTAATCCCTAAAAGATGGGGTCGGCACATAATTTATAGAAATAAGGAAATTGTAAATCTAGTGTTCTATTCCGATGGGATTAATAATTCCTATCCCCGCTTCTTATCCCTCTAAAGAAAACGGTTCGTAAAAGTTCAAGAACAGCAAAAATAAGTTGTTTAGCTGAGGGGATTATAATCAGAGCCACATACATTTTTGTAGTGATAAAAACCCTAAATCCCATTTTTTTTGAGTATTAAGACGTGTATTATAATTTCGTCGTTGCTAAAGCTTATGCAGAAGGGTGTTTGAAGATCAATTTTGTTCATATAGAGTGATGAGTTTAGTGTGTTCTTGTACCATCTCGCTATTGGGTTCATGTGTGTTCGAGTTATTGTTCCTTTCTCTCCTTAGAGGGGTTGTTTTGAGTTTTGGATGTTGTCAATATATCACTATGCTTAAGTTTTCATATATTTCTAGTACAGAGTATATACAAATTATTATGTACTGTATTTCACACCTTAGAAGCTATCAAAGCATCTAAAGATATTATTTGTCTCAGAAAAAGTAGAAACCTGTATGTTTTTTGTTCAGAGGTTCTGCTGTATGGAGCTCATGGAGTTCCAGTTCCACTAGAATTCTATGTGGGGTTTTGTGAACCAATGGTTATATCTCAGTAGAGACTTGCATCTCTTTGGTTGAGCAGTCTTAATGTCACGACTGAAGAGCTCGTGGAGTTTCAGTGCCATTGGTCTAATCTTCGTTTAGCTGTCTTGTTATTATGTTATTGGTATTGGAGTTAGAGATACAGATATTATTCGTGTTGGCTATGCATTAAGTTTGTCAGGCATTTGATTTGTTCCTATCATAGTTGGTTACTCAGTTTTAGAGTTGTGGCTGGTATTTACAGAAAGCGAATACAGTAGCATATAAATCATTATATGAACTGTTTTTTTGAACGTGTTTTTATCCCCTTTAATGTTTCGCTCTTGCAATGTTGATAGTGGGTTGTTGGCTTGTTTTAGAACTACTTAAGAGACCGGAAGCCATGGCAAAGCATCATCCTGATCTTATCATGTGTCGTAAACAGCCTGGCATTGCTATTGGGCGGTTATGTGAGAAGTGTGATGGAAAATGTGTTATCTGTGATTCATATGTTCGTCCATGCACACTTGTTCGAGTCTGTGATGAGTGCAATTACGGGTCTTTCCAGGGGAGATGTGTCATCTGTGGAGGTGTTGGCATTTCAGATGCTTATTACTGCAAGGAATGTACTCAACAAGAGAAGGATAGAGATGGCTGTCCGAAAATCGTGAACCTAGGAAGTGCAAAGACAGATCTGTTTTATGAGCGGAAGAAATACGGTTTCAAGAAAAGATGATAATAGGATGTGTCAATTTGTCAAGCATTCCCATTAAGATTGAAGTTACAGGTTTGTACCACCTCCTTATGTCACTTTTACTATAACTCTATAAGTAGAGTAGTCACCTTATAACTTGACTAAGCTTGTGAATTTTGATGAGAAACTTAGAAGATATTGTTGTTTGATGCTGAATTACATTATAAGAAATCTCAGCCGATTGAGCCGCAAATTTTGCTGCCCTTTGACCCATAGGGTATGACATTGGGTTTTTGTTTATTGTTTTTTTTTTGTTTGGGAAGAGTGTGTGTGTGTGTTTGTGTATGTGTGTTGGGTGGGGGGGGTGTTACACGGGATTGAGATTACTTAGAAAGAGGGTAATATAATGCAGTTTGTCCTGTAATCTGTTTTGCTAGGCTGCATCGTGTCATGTTGTCAAACACTGCTCACGGACCACACTGTGCTGTGCTTTGTTTTTTCGTGCTATATTTGTCATAAGTTATAACTCACATTTAATCCTTTCTTCACTATGATATACCACGTCTGAACTTTTATCTGTGGAGGATATTGTGTATTTAAATGTATAACTTCTATTTTACATAATTTCAGGGTACTGATGTCCTACTTGACTATTTTGTGAAAATTTTATATTATAGGGTGTCTTAACTCCCAAGTGTCATACCCAATTTCAAGTGTCACCCTATGTCAAGTGTCGATAATCCGGTCAACACAGGGTACTGTAGATGAAATAAAGAAGCATATTATTATTAAACTGAAAAATAGTCTAAGGTCAATTACACCGACGAGGATTTTGAATTACATCTCAGAAAACTCGTAGAAACTCATGCCTATAATATGTGTTGAAAAACCAAACAGCACCCAATTTAAATTGCAAACCAACGATTTTAAAATATAAGCAACCAGAAAAAAGAACAAAAAACCCTTTTAACCATGATGAAGTACAATCTGTTCCAAGCACACTATTTCAGAGATTAACTTGAGCCATCTCCATGCTCCAAGCATGGAGTTTAGTGATCTGAACATCCTCTGTTCCATAATTGAAGGCATACAACTTTGCTTTGTCATTGACTGCTAGTGTAGGGTAAACTCTGGCAGTGATGCAACTTTTCCCTTCGGCAGCAAAAGTTTCAATTATAGAATGATCAATCTGTTAAAAATGGAAAAAAATAAAAAAATATAAACTATAAATTCAAGTTTAGCTTTAAAGTTGCAAAATGATTTTATGCACTAGTAGATTTTTGTATGAGTTTGTCTTCACTCACCAAAATCCTTAAAGATAGCTCATCATTTGCAGGATCCACATCCACAAAAGTCTTGTAACTTGGTTTGTTGGTAGTTAGATTAAGAGAAGACCTGCACAGCACGGGGGTTTATAGATAGTTGCTAAATTTATGACGACAAAGAAGTTGGCTTAGTTTAGTGTGTCTCAATATACTTTAAAAAAATATACCCCGTATAGTAATAGTTAAAATAATGTGTTGGTAAAGAGAGAGAGGGAGTACGGGTAATGTGATCGATTTAGTTACTAACCTGCTTTGGTCACAGCACAATAGGACCTCATATTTTTCTGAACCCTTGAAAATTCTGAAGAAGATTGCAGTGCTTTCTTCTAAGCCCGAAGAAGCTAGTGTAAGCAGTCCAAAAGGCCCTAGTATTTTATCTGATGTACCGTTGTTGCTGCTTAATATATGTGGATCGGTCCATTCAGGGTTCATCTCTTGAACATGCTCTAACTTTGGTATTTTGAATGAGATTTCAACATCCGCCTTTAAGAAAAAGATTGATCAGCTGTTTGGAACTTTATTAAGAGCTTTTGTTTAGTAATTGTCCGATTCTTATTCATTTGCTTTATGGGTTTTCCAATTTCTCTGATAATGTAATACGCAGTAGCAAGATCCTTATATTATAGTTTATACTGCCCTTGCTAATGTAATGTAATGAAGTTGTAGAGGTAAAGTGGGTGAATCTACCTGGGAAGCTGTGACTCCGGTTATTTCAGTGCATGATCCTCCCCCAATTAGTTGAGAAGACAATTCTACTTGATTTCTTCGTAGCGTTTCAACTTCGGTGACAGGCCATTGCACCAATTGTTTGCCTAGGTTATCAGCAAGTACAGTTCTTGGGATTCCCTTAAATTGCAAGAATAAGATACATCAATAAATCAATTACACATTTTTTTGTGCATGCATGCTATAATAGTATAACTGTACACATATAGTAGGCTGATATTGTGATGATATACCTGAAGTCCAGACCATCCTTTAATCTTGTTATCTTCTAGAGTTGAATCTTCTTCAACCCACCCAAATAATATTCTACGATTTGTCGTATGATCAAAGAATGACTTAGAAGCATAATATTTCCCATAATCACACAGTAAACCTTGAGAACTTTCAATTGATCCCTCGTCTGGTATATAAATATCCCTGCCAGTGTCATACTTTCCAATAGTGTATAGTTCGCATCGATAATCAAACAAGCTTAACTTAAGGACATGTTTGACATCCTCACCGCCAACAACATTAGTATCAACACCCAATGATTTGCCGACATAAACTGGGAAAAAATCCGGACACTCCCACACACCAGTACCTTCAACTGAGTGAAAAGGGTAACCAACATCGGTCCAAGTAATGAAGTCCTTACTAGTAAAAAGAGCAACAGAACCTTGTTTGCCTTTTTGTGTACCAATGATAACTCTCCACTTACCATCTGGTAATTGCCATGCAGTTGTAGGATCTCTGAATTCTTTAGGATCAATCATGTCGTTATTAGGTGGTGCAACCATTATTGGATTTTCGGGCGCCTTAACCCATTCTTTAAGGTAAGGGTCAGACAAGTCTTTGGGAAAGGCTAGAAGTTGAACTTGGTTATGGTCATGGTCACTTCCTGTGTATAGGATGGCCGGTTTGTCTCCAGGAAGTATGGTTGTAGATCCTGACCAACACCCAATAATCTCATAAGGTTCTGTTGGTGCCAAGGCAATTGGTTGCGAGGTCCAATTTATCAGATCAGTTGATGTTGAGTGGCCCCATGCTAATTTTCCCAAGCGCCATTCAGGTTCATCGGGGACTTGCTGGTAAAACAGGTGGTAAATTCCTTTGTAAATCATTGGTCCTATAGCAAAAATTGTAAAGCATTTTGTTTATTGAAAATAAAAAAATCGTATAAGTTTCCAAAATATTATATCAAAACAGATTAGATTATAAAGGTTGGAGTTGTTGGTTTTCCTTGAGGATTTCAGAAAAACTGGTTTTGGGTTTAGATGGATATCAGGAAAGTCGGGGTTGCTTTTGTTGGGTTTGTTTGGTGAAGAAGTTTTAGCCGGTGTTTTTTGGGTGAGTGGTGAGAACATTTTTTCAGATCGGTTTTTTGTGGGGTGTGTGGCTGTTTGGCAGATTTCAAGGTGGTATTGGGTAGGTGTTTTTTTTTTTTTTTTTTGGGATAG
>PYUH01000120.1:5409415-5476579 GCA_016808085.1 Suaeda aralocaspica | reverse complement strand
TTGGGTTGGTTTTTTTTTTTTTTTTTTTGGGATAGTTGATTTCAGGGTGGGTTAGGGGGTATGTTAGAAGAGTACTAGGTGCCTAGGTCATTTTGAACGGGTAGGTGATTGAGACGGTTGTTTTCAAGTGTTTGGGTTGTGCCATGAAGGTATTAGGTGTAGGTGTGGGCGCAGTTACGGTTGTTTTCAAGCTAGAAGATACGCTTTCTCATTTTACAAAGCTACAAATAATTGGCTATGGATGATTAATATGTGTTGATTTATGGGTATGCTTCAGAATTTTCAAAAAACGTATCTTACAAATTTTATAAGCACGTAGGTACTATTTTGAATACTCAAATAAAAATTACTTGGCCCAAATTATATGTGGTATTAGCCATTAGGGTAAGAAAATGAATAATTTAAGTAAAAGAACATATATAACATTGAACTAAACGTCAAAAATGTACAATTGATTGTACTTCGTACGAGAATTTAACGTGATGTGTAATTTCAAGAATGGTTATATCCAATTCGTCTCACCCGATATAAAATTTTTGGTTTGATCTAAAATTTTGACGGAAGTTTGACCTTAATTTACAAATTACAATAGTTCATTAAGAAGTAGAGGTACCATTAGATTCATATAGATGATTGGCTTCTAAATATATAAGATAATTTTTACAATTTATTTTCCGAGATTGAATATTTTTAGATATAAACAAAAGCACACAAAAAATGTTATAGGTTAAACTATCCTGTAAAAAAAAAGAAAAAAAAAATAGTTGGATTGGATTTATTTATTTATATATTATTTAATAAGTGTACGTTGGGTGTTTTAAAAAGTTGAATCAAACATAACATTAAACTATCCTGTAAAAAAAAAATTACTACTTAAGTGAAAGAGCATATGGTTAGTTTATCACCTTTATATAAAAAACTGTACAATTAGAATCGTGCTATAAGGTTTTTTTTTGCCAAGGAATGTGATAGAATCAATATAAGTGTATAATTGAAACAAAATTAGCTACGCATTATTATTGTTGCACATTCTAAGAACTTGGATGTATAGTTAACAATAGTGTATGGATTCATAATTTAGATTTTGGAATAATGTAACTCTGTTAAAAGGTGATTAATCTCTGCTCAATCAATTAATCAATCACAGCCTTAACAATTAATCTCTACTCGATTTTAACAAAATAATAACAAAAACGGCCACTAAAGAAACAACCCCAAACTCGAGTTTGATGAGTTTTATATCAGGGGCTAGGTAGAGACATTGAATTGTTGACTTAATTATGTTACATGATCGAGCAGTAAGTAGAACTTGAGTAAGGGAGAACTAACCAGTTGGATCTACAATAGTATATCAGCACCATCACCAGTTCATCCATATAGAATCGGAAAACGAATAACGAAACAAAAGATGGTTAGATAAATAAAATAAATACATGTAATATAAACTAAAGCTATATATTAAGGTGATCATACATACCATTCATCCAATTTTGAGGTGGTTGAAAATGAAATGCAGTTCTATATGGATCATTATTTTCATGATCTTCTATGTTGGCCATTGTTGGAAATTGATTAATTAAGATGTTTGACTTTGAGTTTTGATGAAAGTAATAAGGTGTTGTTTAGGTTAGGTTGGTTTGTTCTTCATAAATGATTAGTGATTTATGTATTTAAGTACTATACGTTGATTATTAGTTAATTATATTTACTTCTCTATTATTGACCAAAGTATGTAGAAGTCTTATTTAAAATATAGTGTGGAAATCGTTCTGTTTTGTATGTTTAAGGTTTCTCGATTTTTTTATGGTGGTTTAGAGTGATAAGTTTCTTAAGAATTAAGGTTGGGAATTTTTTTTTTCATTAATTATTTACTTAGTCAATTGTGATGAAGACAAGGGTTAGAGATATGGATCAAACCGGCCAAAAGAATGGCAATGACACAACATTGAAAGGAATGGCATGAGTGTACTACACGCTATTGTCTTAAGTCCTGGATTTTATTATTGAATCTAATAATCACACCTTTTATTGGTTCGTTAAAGTATTATCACCTCTTCGGGTGCTCAATATATTCCCACATATTCTCCGTGACTCATTTCTCCATCTACGATGTATTTCGAAAGCTGTAATTAGATTGCACAGTCTCGTACTTTAGTTACTCCTCCATGAGAAAACTATATCTATTTGCTACTCATGTTTTTTTATCCAAGGAAAGACCGAAAGATCAGTAGTTATGGAAGTACTAGGACATGGCGAGCTTGTTGGCCTTGCTAGATTAGTAAATGCTAAATAGTAATGCTATTATTGCATAATCTCATCTTGCAAGGAATGGAAAAACGCAAGAGGTATACACTCTACTCCCTTGCGGAGTTGCACCTTTTCGATATCCTTCCGTGTCTGTGAGACTTTGAGGAAGATCATTTTCCATATGTTGTAAACTTAGGCTCTATTTGGAAAACAGAGTTTAGAGTTTAGCGGTTAGTGTTTAGAGTTTGCTGTTAGAGTTTTACTTGTCGGATGATCTGACTGCTAATTTGAATAGTTGATTGTGTAAAGGTGTTTGGTAATATTTAGCCGATTGCTTAGAGTTTTTTTTTACTTTTTTTTGTAAAGTAAAATGACATTATGTACATTTGTTTTTTTAAACAGTTTTTTGTTAGGCTTAATTATATGAACAAAATAGTACTTCTAAATTAAGTTCCTTCTCTCCAAAAATCTAATGAAAAAGCTCATCCGCCTAGCCTTTTCATTTGAGAGTTTTGATTAGAATTTTTGGTACAAAACTCTAGTTAAACCTCTCTTTTACCAAACACTAAAATTAGAGTTTTGACCTCTAAACTCTATTCAAAATTCTTTTTCCCCTCAAAAGTCAAAACCTCTCTCCACCAAACACCTCCCTAATCTACATGGTTTATATTTGCATGTCTTGGATATAGATTACAACTTTAGGAATTTAGCATGAAGATAATGAATCGATGAGTAGGATGAGAATGAAGGAGCATTGGATATTAGGTGACAAAAGTTAATAAGCAGCTTTTGGGTTACTGCCTAGGCCCTCACACTCCCCACAGTTATAAAGTCTAGTTATGAAGTCTTAACCATTCTTCTGATTTACAGTGGTCCTAATTAACCAATTTAATGCCGAATTACGTGTGCCTGGGGTAGGCCAAAGGTCTTATTAGTTACTACTCCGTAGTCCATACTAGGTACACATCCTAACTAATGTTACAAGGTACGGGATTTGATTCGAAACGGGGTACGGAAACGGATATGCGAAACGCTAACTTTTAGTGAATCGGGAAGAATTGGTACTATAATATATAATTAAATATGAACACATATTATTAAAATACTTGTAAAAAAATAAAATAGTATAAACATTATTATTTATCATTTTATTAAAGACCCATGAAATATTACTAATAATCAAAAAGGTAAAAGTAAGATTTTTTTTTTTTAAAAAGTGAATTGTGTACAACTGTACTTAGTAAGTTTCAATACGTGTAAAACAATTTAAAACNAATTTGAATAGTTGATTGTGTAAAGGTGTTTGGTAATATTTAGCCGATTGCTTAGAGTTTTTTTTTACTTTTTTTTGTAAAGTAAAATGACATTATGTACATTTGTTTTTTTAAACAGTTTTTTGTTAGGCTTAATTATATGAACAAAATAGTACTTCTAAATTAAGTTCCTTCTCTCCAAAAATCTAATGAAAAAGCTCATCCGCCTAGCCTTTTCATTTGAGAGTTTTGATTAGAATTTTTGGTACAAAACTCTAGTTAAACCTCTCTTTTACCAAACACTAAAATTAGAGTTTTGACCTCTAAACTCTATTCAAAATTCTTTTTCCCCTCAAAAGTCAAAACCTCTCTCCACCAAACACCTCCCTAATCTACATGGTTTATATTTGCATGTCTTGGATATAGATTACAACTTTAGGAATTTAGCATGAAGATAATGAATCGATGAGTAGGATGAGAATGAAGGAGCATTGGATATTAGGTGACAAAAGTTAATAAGCAGCTTTTGGGTTACTGCCTAGGCCCTCACACTCCCCACAGTTATAAAGTCTAGTTATGAAGTCTTAACCATTCTTCTGATTTACAGTGGTCCTAATTAACCAATTTAATGCCGAATTACGTGTGCCTGGGGTAGGCCAAAGGTCTTATTAGTTACTACTCCGTAGTCCATACTAGGTACACATCCTAACTAATGTTACAAGGTACGGGATTTGATTCGAAACGGGGTACGGAAACGGATATGCGAAACGCTAACTTTTAGTGAATCGGGAAGAATTGGTACTATAATATATAATTAAATATGAACACATATTATTAAAATACTTGTAAAAAAATAAAATAGTATAAACATTATTATTTATCATTTTATTAAAGACCCATGAAATATTACTAATAATCAAAAAGGTAAAAGTAAGATTTTTTTTTTTTAAAAAGTGAATTGTGTACAACTGTACTTAGTAAGTTTCAATACGTGTAAAACAATTTAAAACGACATGTTGTTTCCCAATAAAAAGAAAATAGAAAATAGAAAGGAAGAAAACCCTAGAAAGTTGAAACGCCTTCGATATCCTCTATTCCTCTCCATTGGCCGTCCCTTTTGCTATCTCCCCCTTTCTTTTCCGGCAGAAAATTTCTTCTCAGATTGCCGACCGACTGTAGAAACAGAATACGAGCGTGGTCATTGGGCTGAAGGATCAGAACGTTTTTGGGTTGCGTTTGGATCGTGTTCGTTTCGCGATTCGGAACGAAACGAACCGGGTCGGGGTTCGGGGGTCCGACCCGCATTCCTTGTTTCAAGGATCCTAACCCAAATCACCCAAACAACTAAATAAACCAATAACACCCCCTACCCCTTTATGTGCCGCTGTCATGGTTCGATACCGTGTCGATTCCTTTTGAGATAGGTCATCATACTAATTGAACCAAACTTCAATGGTATGTAATGTGGTGTGTAGAGAATTAATCATAATCCCTTTTTAAAATTATTCTACAGTATTAAAAAGAAATGGTGCGCATGACTAGATACAGTTATACACCAATCTAAATATAGAATTATTCAGAAAGGTTGAAAACCTTAGAAAAAATATAGGTAGTGTATACACCAACTATGGTCTATGGACCAATAAACATGAAAAAACCAAACAACACCCAAAATAGCTTACAAGTTACAAGTTACAACCCACAATGAAACACTGAAAAAGCATGATAAAGTACACCCTCAAATTCAAGCACACCAGTTCAGAGATTGACTTGCACCCACTCCATGCTCCAAGCACAGAGTTTTGTAATTTCTACTTCCTCCGTTCCATAATTGAAGGCATATAACTTTGCTTCGTCATTTATTGCTAGTGTTGGATATACTCTAGCAGTGATGCAATTTTTACCTTTAGCTCCAAAGGTTTCAACTACAGAATGATCAATCTGTCGAAAATGTTTGAAATTCATGAAGTTAAGATTGGCATTTACAAACTAGTTTAAATGATATATTAGATGCTTTTTGAAAGTTCGTTTTCACTCACCAAAATCCTTAAAGAAAGGTCATCAGTTTCGGGATCTACATCCACAGAAGTCTGGTAACTTGGTTTACCGGTGGTTGGATCAAGAGAAGACCTACAAAACACGAGGACAAATAGATGATTAAATGATTTTTAAGTTGAGCTGACGATAACATATTTATGGTCGAAAGAAGTAATGTGTTGCCAAATAAAAGGCTCAATATGCATTGATAGATGCGTATTATATTGAGCTACTAACCTGCTTTGGTCACAGCACATTAGGACTTCATATCTTTCTGGACCCTTGTAAATTCTGAAGAAGACAGCGGTGTATTCTTCTAAGCCCGGAGATGCTAGTGTTAGCAGCCCAAAAGGACCAAGTATTTTATCGGATGATTCGTTGTTGCTGCACAATATTCGTGGATCAGTCCCTGGAGGATCCAACAACTCTTGAACATGCTCAAACTTTGGTATTTTGAATGATATCTCCACATCCGCCTTCAACAAAAGGAGGATTGATTAGTTGTTGAAATGGATAAGAGCTTTTGTTCTGTAGCTGTTCGAGTCTAATTGATTTGCTGTATTATGCAGCTTATATACATGCTGTTGCATAAGGTAAACTAACCTGAGAAGCCGTGACTCCAGCTATTTCAACGCGTGCTCCTCCTTCAAGCACTTGAGAATGCACCTTTACTTGATTTCTTCGGAGCATTTCAACTTCAGTGACAGGCCATTGCACCAATTGTTTGCCACTTTCATCAACGAGTATGGTTCTTGGAATCCCCTTAAAATTCAATAACAAGATACTGATAATTAACACGTACAGTTAAATTCATACACACTAAACTAACAAAATACATATATAGAGAAGGCACATATAGTTTGGATAAGTACCTGAATTCCAGACCATCCTTTTCTTATGTCATCATCTTGAGTCGAATTTTCACTAACCCAGCCAAATGTTATTCTACGGTTAGTCTTACTATCAAAGAATGACTTAGACGCATAGTAATTTCCATAGTCGCACAACAAACCTAGTTGGTTTTCAACAGATCCCTCGTCTGGTACATAGATATCATTATCAACATCGTACCTTCCAATAGTGTACATGTCCAAATGAGGCCTAGTCAAGCTTATCTTAAGAACATGTTTAACATTTTCACCGCTAATAACATTAGTGTCAACACCTAATGCCTTGCCAACATAAACCGGGAAGAAATCAACGCACTCCCACACATGTGTGCCTTCAGCCGAGTGAAGAGGATGTCCGGTGTCAACCCAATTAACAAAGTCTTCACTACTGAAAAGAGCAGCTGATCCATGAGCTCCTTCTGGACCGTGTTGAGTACCAATGGCAACTCTCCATGTGCCATCTGGTAGTTGCCATGCAGTCGAAGGATCTCGAAACTCTCTAGGATTAATCATGTTATTATCAGGTGTGGCAACCATTACTGGATTTTCAGGTACCTTAACCCACTCTCGAAGATAAGGATCAGACAAGTCTTTGGGAAAGGCTAAAAATTGAATTTGGTTTTCGTCAATGTCACCTCCGGTATACATAATTGCTGGTTTTTCACCTGGAAGTATAGTAGCTGACCCTGACCAACATCCTAGAATTTCACCTGGCTCTGTTGGTGAAAGGGCAATTGGTTGGGAGGTCCAATTTATTAGATCAGTTGATGTTGAGTGTCCCCATACTAATCTTCTGATTTCCCAAAAGGGTTGATGAGGGTTATACTGGTAAAACAGGTGATATATTCCTTTGTATATCATGGGTCCTGTAGCAATAGAGCGCAAATTAATATCATTTACTTAATTATCAAGAGTATGCGATGATTGTATAATTTAACAACATAACTTTAAAATTACGAAACTTTTAACGTTGGTTGCACACCATAAGTACATGTGGCCACGTCGAAATTGGTTAAGAAGTTAAGATAAGTGCAGATAAGTTTTATAATACACTGGTATGTCCGGTACGTTTTGGACCTATGTACACCCCAACTTTTGTTGCTAAATTATGTTGTCATCAAAATTTCAAAAGCTACTATGGATTTTATAAAAGCAAGATGAAGAATTAAAATCAAGACAAAGTTGGTTGTAATTGAGAACTAACCAGTTGGATCTGCGATGCAATAGTACACATTTGATCAGCATCATCAATCATATAATAAACAGCAATAACAAAACACAAAGTTGTTACTTAAATATGTATATGATTAAAGTATCTAATAGAAATTAGTTTGACAAAACAAGATAATTAGCATACCATTTATCCAATTTTTAGGTGGTAGGAAATGGTAAGCAGGCCTATATGGATCATCAACATTAAACTGGTCTACGATGCCGGAATTTGGATTGCTAGATGAAGTTGACATTGCTGAGATCAAGTAGGAAATTCTGAGTTTTAGATTAATATGAAAGCAAGTAAGATGTTTAGTTTGCTTAATCCTATATAAATTGAATATATAAAGAACTAAAACTATAATATGATTGTCATTAACACGTCATTTGTTGTTGTTTAAATCCTTAGAAGTCTCTCTTGTCAATTGTTAATGTTTAATTTTAAATTGTTTGTGCGAGCAGGTATTTTGTTAAGAGTTTAAGACTTAAGCAATAAGCATTATTATGGTCTTACACTTTCCTTTTTTTTTTTTTATTACTAATAATTATTATTATGGTCGGCACACCTTGATTAATTGTTCGATATCTCCTACAAAACATGTGCACTTCTTTAAAAAAAAAAAAAAACATGCATACTTGGTCAACTACAATGAAGGGAAGGGTTAGAGTCTTAGCGATTATGGTTGGGTCGACCCGAAGCATGACACTTGCGACCTACTATGTACTTTACTCGAAACATACGTAAACGGCTAAACTCATTTGGTAGTTGGTATGACTGAGCTGAATTTGAGATTCGTACAACCCAAATATTCTTTTTGGTGCTAGGGGATATAGAGCGAGTAGTGAGAATCGATGAACCCAATTGTTACCACATCACTTATATATTTCATATATAGCTCAAGGTCATGATCCCATTAGTTGCTTCATGGTAATAAACTAAAAATTCTTTTTATTTTACATTGGAAATTCTCAAGAGGGATCAAATGCATGTGAGAGAATTTGTCTCTTTAACAATATATACTAAAAAGTACTATGATTCATAAGTTCATATAATCACACTCATTGATGAGTTATGTTCATCCTTTCAATTCATTACTTGGATCGGAGTAGAGTTACATACTTAAATACATAGATAGTACTCCGTACAAGATTGCGCCGACAACCAATGTAAACATAATCATTACAGAATGGATGTAAGACCATCAAAAATATTAGGCTTTGCGCTTGATTACTATTGGGCTTCTAACAACATGTTTGCCATCCGACCATATCAAGCTTCCGAATGAATAATCTTTTGAAAGTTGCTTGGTGTTTGTCACAGAGAAGACGAGTTTAAACATTACTACTTGATCCTTTTTGGTGTATACCAAAGTCTTAGGTTCCACTACGATCGATACCCCAGGTGGTGCCTCTAGCCCTGCAGTGTATGTGCCTGGTTGTCCAACATTCTTCAATTTACGAGTGACTGTTACATTGCCAGAGAAATCGGTAACAGTGATTGAAGGATAATTTAAATCATTCAAACTGAAGGATTCAGGACACTTGTAAGCATGCTGTTCTGTGAACATTCTTATAACTGTGTCGTTATAATTTTGTGCACATAGGAAGTTAAGGTAATCGTAATGATTCATGTCGTAAACTAGCCCTGGATCAATTGCTAAGTTAGGTTGTATGAGACCTGCGCCTAAAGCAAATGGTGTTGCTTCATGCACTATGTCATCTTCAAGGATTGCCTTTTCGTTCTTGTCTCGAGGTCTAGCTGCATTTATCCATAAATTTAGGGGTTTTCAAAAATTTAATTTAATAAGTTTTAGCTTACAACTGAGTAAATCAAATACGAAGTACTAGCTAGTGTTACCGGTAGTCATGATGGCTGATTTAATCGCGGAAGTAGACCAATAGGGATAAATTTTTCTAAGAAGCGCGGCAATGGCAGTAACATGAGGAGTTGCCATTGATGTCCCAGTTTCAGCTTTAAATTTCTCAGGGAAGTACGTGGCGTCTGAGGCTTCTGAAAAGGCAGACAAAATACTTGATCCGGGAGCGATTACATCAGGCTGTAAAGATTACATGTATTGATGTTATTAATCTCACCCAAGTATGAAGCACTAATCACAATCTTTACATTAAAATTACATGATTAATGGTTAAAAGTTTTGCATAGACAGTGTGAATGTTATGAATAACCAATAATTATTTTGGTTTAATGGACTAATTTCGAAATGTTTAAAATATGAAGGAAAAATACTAAAATGTTTACATTTTAACAAATTAACCTTTAGAATAGCAGGGGTAATTGGGTTAGGACCCCTGGATGAGAATCTTGAAACAACTGGAGCAGGGGAAGCATTTAGCTGAATTCTCGTGTTACTAATTGATGCAACTGGATTCCTGTAGTTTTAAAAAATAAAAACTAGATTTTATGCTACTTCGTACATTTTCTATTTGTGTAAAATACTCTTTATAATTCTTCTAAATGAACAATGAACAATGCAACAACTTAAAAATCGCTGCTGATTATAAAATCGATACACATACCTTGTAGATTTGATGTAAGAAAAAACAGTTTGGCCATCTTTGTAGATCATGTGTGCAGTTGGGGTTAAAAGCTGGGAATCAGAGAGTAACCGAAGTCCAACATCTTGGTCATTTGCTAAGATAAGTGCTACAGCTCCTGCCTTATAAGCCGTAGAACTCTTCGACATTTTCTCTTTAGCACCACCGGGTTTCTCTAGTAGGCAAACTAGAATCTTCCCCTTAATCTTCTTCGGATCAAGACTTTTCGGCATACAATATGATCTGAATTCACATAATAATTGTATATATATGTTAACTTTGGAAAGATTCAATTTCTTTCTTTCATGTATATGTAGTGAAACCAAAATATAGAGGTTGCGAGTATTGTGTACTCACGCATTAGTTGGGTTAGCACCGGTGATTTGGGCGTCTACACCGGTGATGAGTGGGAAAAATGTAGTCTCATTTAAAACCGGATTCTTAGTTTCAGATGGCCCCAACAAATCCTCAACTGATGACAAGTCCATGAACCGCGCAGCCTAATGAATGGTTAAATAACATGATAAATTAAGTAGTATTCATTACATATTTAGTTTGACAAGTTATACTAGACTACTAGTAGAAGAGTTATGTACCTTAATTGATTGATGATTGCCTAAGGTAACATTGCAAGTAAATTCTCTACCCAAAGTGCTAGAACCAACGGTGAGTATCCAAGGAGCCAAATTTGCGACACTGCCAGGGGTTGGTCCGCCATTCGCTGCACCAGCAACAACTAAGATACCATTCATCATAGCATGGAATGCACCAATTGAAACAGCATCTAGGAAATAGAAATTCTTAAGCATTTCAGCCGGAAGATCTGACAATGATTCTCCTACTGATAAATTGATGATGTGTACACCATCCGTTATGGCTGCTTCTAAGGCCGATAGCATATCTATTGTATTTCCCTGCGCGAGTCCTAGACGCATCAACTCATCTGACTTCTCTGGCCACAATGCCTTGTATGCAACCACACGTGCTCGTGGTGCACCACCTTTTACAGTTGCGTTTTTAAAGCCTAGTAGACGAGTACTTATTGATTCCGCATTTGGGACAATGTTTCCACCAGCTGTTGATAATGTGTGCGTCCCATGCCCTCGTGTGTCTCGAGGGCTCGGCTTTAATAACGGGGGTAACTTGTTTGATTGAAGAATTTCTTCAAGACCTTTGTTGAAGAATTTTGCTCCTATCAACTTCCTTTTTGTTCAAAAATACTTATTTATATGAGACAATAATCTTAAATCAACTAATAGGTGATAACATGCAATTGAATAGATATATTTCGGTTAATAATCTAGTATGCCACTAACCTATTGCATTTGAATGCAGCATCATATTTATTGTTACATTGGCCTTTAAATCTTTTTGGAATAGTGCTATAGCCTCTATCTGAGAAGCTCTCGGATTCCGGCCAAACACCTGTTTCACAAAATAAGTCAAAGTGTTACTTTTCACACACACAATTAGAGGTCTATTTGGTAGGGTGTACGAAAAACGTTTTCCCTAAAACTGTTTTCTCAATTGACGTTGTTTAGTTTAGAATAAAATATTAAAATATAAAACGTAGGGTGAAAACAATTTTCCACTAAAATTAGAAGGAAAACATTTCCCATCACATGGAAACAAGGAGTAATTGATATTCTATTTAACCAAACAATAAAAAAGGTTTGAAATATAAAATCATTTTACATACAACTAAATAATGAAAAAATTTCGTGAAAACTATTTTCATCCAAAAATATTATACACCATACTAAACGTACGATATATGTAAAATAATAATAGAAGGAAAACTTGCCGCAATCGATGCCTCCGATGATAATGTCTTCTCCATGGTTAGCTTTCTCCCAAAGTGTTCCATTGGCGAGGTCATTTTGATGTTGAAACGATGATAAGAAATCCCATGAATTAGTTGTTAGGGGTACAACACCGCGACTTTCAAAAACCGATATTACATTTGGATGTTCTGTACAAATAGTACTAAAAAATAAGTTAAGGAAGATATCAAAATTTTTGTACCGACTATATCCAAGATTTTAATAAAAAGTATTGTAAAAATAATTAGATTAAAATAGTTTGGCTTAATTTCTTTTTAATTAATCTCATACTTGCAAGCTTCTGTGCCTCCTCTTCGTGCAAAATGGCGGCAAAAGCATTAAATATGTTTGTGTAGGAGTAAATTAGCTTCTCCGAAGGGTTAGGACCATTGTTGGACCTAAGTATTCATTCATAAGATTTTTCAAACACATGACTATAAAATTTTTTAGGAGAAACATTTCATATAAAAAAAAAACAAAAAAAAAATATTTTGATAATAACTACCTAATGTTTGTTAAATTTTTGAAAATATGTCTAATTGCACAAATAACCCAACATTTTATCCAAAATGTTTCCGAGTTTGATTTATGTATGTCTTTGATTGACATACTATTGATATATGATTTTTATTTCAAAGAAAATATCATCATTAAGTGGTTAATTTAAAAAAAAAAAAAAGGTTTTCATTACGTAGTTATTTCAAAATTTAGGTAACATTAAGTAGTTATTATAAAAAAAAATTAAATTATAAAGAGCTGGATCATGCTTGGTACTATAATGATTTTAGAAAATTATTATGTAGACATATATAAATCATAAATTGAAAATTTCTCATAAACTTGTTTGTCAACTTTTAAGCAGCAAAATGATTGTTGTTATATGAAAATATGAGATTTTTAATTAGAATGCATGTGGAAATGAGTTTGCAATCATATTAAAAGATACCTTAACACAGTGTGTTTTGATACAAAAAAGCGCGGAGAAAAGAAAAACGTTAAACCACTGTGTTTGAATATATAGTTGAAGGAAGGAAGGGGAGGGAGAAGGAGGTATTACTAATTACTATCTTATCAGAAGTGGATAGACTTGGAAGTAAAACGGAACTCAACTCTTTCCTACCTCTCCTTGCCTTTCAATTCCTTTCCTCCCATTTCCCTCCCCTTCTTTTCCCTTATATATTGCTATCCAAACATAGTGTAACAGAAAGGCGTATTGAAGGCTTGTTATACCTGTTCGATATGGAAGAAATCATTAGTAGGTGCGATCTTGTCACCTGTTGCGGATCGCTTTGCAAAGGATGCCCACCATCATGGGATCCTAAATATACAATATAATGCTGCAAAAGATAAGGCACAAGAAAAGGAGATTAAGTCACTTCAACTAGTAGTAATTATTCAAAATGGGGGTATTCAAAACGATTTATCTTAGTTTTGATAAAATTGATGAAATTTTGTCTAATATTTATTTTTAAATGTTGATATGATTTACCTTTTCAACCGCGACAACTTGTGTTTGCAGGGGTAAAAGAAGAATCAATAAAAGACCATATTCAAAATTGATTAAATTTGGCATAGTATTGTAGTGTACTATATTTAATTTTATGATGCTTGTGAATTCTTGTTGATTTTGAATCGTATCTTTCACTTCATGTACTTCTTCTTCGAATGTATTAGGTTCCATGCTTGATTTTTTTTTTCCTCTTACAATTTTCATATGATATTATTATTTTTTATTGGGATCTATATATCTACTTTACCTTACTTCCTCAAAATTAGGAATTTAGTTGCATATCGATAGACACTGATTCTTTTTTTAGGATCATTTGTGGGGAACAAAAAAATCTAGAGAATTCAGTTTTTATTGTGTCACCATTTCATTTTAATAAAAAAAAAAAGAGAAACTTGTAATCAAGTACTATACCCGCGCCCCGCGGCCGCATTAAGATTTGTCACATTTCCCTTCCTATGTACAAAATTCTTAGTTCCTGATGTTATCTTCCAAAAGTTAGATTGAAAATTTCGAATCAAAGCAATTCAAAACTCAGTCAGGTTAAATTAGAGCTTGTGAAGAGAACAAAACTTACGATTTAGAGTAATATATAAGTGCCTGTTTACTTAAGCTTAAAATCAGTTCAGCTCAACTCTCAGTTCAGTTCAGTTCAGGTCTTCTTTTATTTTGTTATTCATTAATCCTTCATAAAAAACTTTCAATTCAAGTCGGTTCAATTCAGTTCATCTGCTTTCAGCTGAAGTAAACAGACCCTAATGTGAAAATGAAAGTCAAAGTCAAACTCTCAATCCAATGTGTAGATGTTGCTTCATAGCAATATTTAGATATTGAAGCAAACACACTATAAGGTATCTTCTATATTAAAATTCCTTAAAATGGTGCAAATATCTCCAAAGTTTTAGTTGTTAGATAATGATATTAAATGAAAGTCTAATCTAGTAGAGCATAAACTTGTAAAATGTGTTTGGAGAAAGCCTTTCTGTAGAAAGGGGACAAAAAGATTCTACAACTATAGCAAAAGATACTCTCAGAATAAAATCCTTAAGTTATAATAAAATGCATTTGTACAATTCATCTATAGTTATATACGACTTAATTTTGTCAAATATTTTTCACTACAAAAAATGCATGGACTTTTTTTAATTAATTTTATAATAAAGTCAACGATGTAGGTCATGATGGTCATAAAATGGGAGACAGGGAGCTAATTTAATTAAACCCTATAATTCTATACCATAGTTTCAACTTTTAGTTGGATCTAATTTTTGTTAAATTAATTTAAAATTTAAGTTTGTAATTGTTGCAAACTCTTAAGAACACAAGCACTGACATTGGTAAAAACTCTCCAAACGACCACCACGGTCGATCCTTATNTGTTGCGGATCGCTTTGCAAAGGATGCCCACCATCATGGGATCCTAAATATACAATATAATGCTGCAAAAGATAAGGCACAAGAAAAGGAGATTAAGTCACTTCAACTAGTAGTAATTATTCAAAATGGGGGTATTCAAAACGATTTATCTTAGTTTTGATAAAATTGATGAAATTTTGTCTAATATTTATTTTTAAATGTTGATATGATTTACCTTTTCAACCGCGACAACTTGTGTTTGCAGGGGTAAAAGAAGAATCAATAAAAGACCATATTCAAAATTGATTAAATTTGGCATAGTATTGTAGTGTACTATATTTAATTTTATGATGCTTGTGAATTCTTGTTGATTTTGAATCGTATCTTTCACTTCATGTACTTCTTCTTCGAATGTATTAGGTTCCATGCTTGATTTTTTTTTTCCTCTTACAATTTTCATATGATATTATTATTTTTTATTGGGATCTATATATCTACTTTACCTTACTTCCTCAAAATTAGGAATTTAGTTGCATATCGATAGACACTGATTCTTTTTTTAGGATCATTTGTGGGGAACAAAAAAATCTAGAGAATTCAGTTTTTATTGTGTCACCATTTCATTTTAATAAAAAAAAAAAGAGAAACTTGTAATCAAGTACTATACCCGCGCCCCGCGGCCGCATTAAGATTTGTCACATTTCCCTTCCTATGTACAAAATTCTTAGTTCCTGATGTTATCTTCCAAAAGTTAGATTGAAAATTTCGAATCAAAGCAATTCAAAACTCAGTCAGGTTAAATTAGAGCTTGTGAAGAGAACAAAACTTACGATTTAGAGTAATATATAAGTGCCTGTTTACTTAAGCTTAAAATCAGTTCAGCTCAACTCTCAGTTCAGTTCAGTTCAGGTCTTCTTTTATTTTGTTATTCATTAATCCTTCATAAAAAACTTTCAATTCAAGTCGGTTCAATTCAGTTCATCTGCTTTCAGCTGAAGTAAACAGACCCTAATGTGAAAATGAAAGTCAAAGTCAAACTCTCAATCCAATGTGTAGATGTTGCTTCATAGCAATATTTAGATATTGAAGCAAACACACTATAAGGTATCTTCTATATTAAAATTCCTTAAAATGGTGCAAATATCTCCAAAGTTTTAGTTGTTAGATAATGATATTAAATGAAAGTCTAATCTAGTAGAGCATAAACTTGTAAAATGTGTTTGGAGAAAGCCTTTCTGTAGAAAGGGGACAAAAAGATTCTACAACTATAGCAAAAGATACTCTCAGAATAAAATCCTTAAGTTATAATAAAATGCATTTGTACAATTCATCTATAGTTATATACGACTTAATTTTGTCAAATATTTTTCACTACAAAAAATGCATGGACTTTTTTTAATTAATTTTATAATAAAGTCAACGATGTAGGTCATGATGGTCATAAAATGGGAGACAGGGAGCTAATTTAATTAAACCCTATAATTCTATACCATAGTTTCAACTTTTAGTTGGATCTAATTTTTGTTAAATTAATTTAAAATTTAAGTTTGTAATTGTTGCAAACTCTTAAGAACACAAGCACTGACATTGGTAAAAACTCTCCAAACGACCACCACGGTCGATCCTTATTTGTCTTTTCTTTGTCAATAAGCCTATTTTACTATTTAGTTTTGATGCTTAAAGGTTTTTTTTTTTTTTTTTACTTCCGTAGTTTTAGATACTACATACAAATTTTTTTAGAAATTTCTGTTTAAGAAGAAAAGTGAGTATATTAAATAACAACTAGCAAAAAGAACGGATGTAAAATTAGTGATTAAAAAACTTCACAATGATAATAACTGCAACTATTTAATAGTCTTCCCATATGCATACTTTGTGCTATTTTATTATCGATTATCATGTTACAATTAAAAGTTCCAAACGAAAGGGAGTATATGTGCAAATTAATCTTAATAAACTGATTTAACAAAGTGAGTTGATATATATTCATTGTCCAAAATCTAAACTGACTGTCCCATATAATTTCCATTATCCCGTATAATAAACTACGTACTTTGTTGTTGTTTAAAATCAATAAGTCTACTAAAAACCGATGTTTTTAATTTGGTGCAATATACATTTGTCGTTTATGAAAACTTCTACATATTCCCTATGTTTTAAATTATTGGTTACGTAGTTCAATTAAAGTGCTTCCTTTTATTGGCTACACTTAGATTCATTTATATATATATATATATAAGTATATGGTTAAATTACGCTTGATTGTGATTGGCTAAATCAAATAAACTAATTGCATCAATAATTTTGAGCACTAATGATGAAGGTACTAAAATTATCTTTTTTTGTCCTTCAATGAAAGCAATTAGTATTAAGTATTGACTTCACCATCTACTTACCTAAATGATCGCTTGAAATTATTCCAAACGTAACCAACAACTTAATTAAAATGGAGAGAGTAATGAGTTGCAACATTCGTTGCATTTTCTTAATCATTAGGTGATCATCGATGTCTTTATCTCTCTTCATCAAAATTCACACAATTTTCTATATTTTTTAATCATTTAATAGTCATAAAATAGTTTTGCTCAGGAATATGCGCAACAAAGTTTAATTTATTGAAAAAAAAAAAAAAGATTAAGTCTAAGTATCTACGGGCCTTTTTACTTCAATTGAAAACAATTATACTGAATTGAATTGAAAGTTTTTTTATGAAGGATTAATAATTAGCAAAATAAAAGAATAGCTGAACTGAGCTGAGCTGAACTAAACTGAACTGATTTTAAGTTGAAGTTAACGGGCCCTAACTTTCACTTTCCACCCATTTCTTCTTCCACGAATTAAATTCACTAGTTTAATAAAGTCAACATATATACACCAATATATTAGAGATGATGCCACTCACATTACTTTGGAAAACAAGAGAAGACAATATATAAATATAATTGAAATAGTTGGGATAAAATTTTCCATTGCAAGGAAAAGGTAAAGAGATCGTCTATTAGAAAGCGTTGACATTGAAACATAGCGTCACTATAGTACCAAACTATAGTATCTTGTGTATTAAAAAGCTTGAAACAATAAAAAGGTTACATAGAACTAAAAGAGTAAAAATTTAAGGAAAATATAAAAGACAGCATATGAAAGCGTTGACTAATTAGATAGAAGGTAAGATCCAATGGTTGAGATATCCCCTCACCGTTGGCTCGGATGATCTCGAACGTGTCACCCATTTATTATAATGCAACACTTGAGCTAAACGTCAACAACATGCACCTTCTTCTTTTGTTTGCATTGTTTTCTCCCTACTTATATATATATATATATATATATATATATATTTCAACCTTCATCTTATAAATACCACTCTACTATATTGTCATATCTTATTTGTTTTTATGAGAAATAATGGGGGTTCAAATTGGAACGATCAAATGGTTTTTTCTTGTGTTATTGTTGGTGTCGACTGTTACATGTGCTTCTGCTCGTAACACCTTCGTGTCAGGTTCGTACTTTATTATTTGCTTTTGTTTTAATGATCGCTTATATATATATATATATGCACGGAGTAGATAATTAAAGTTGTAGAAATAAATGATTATGGCTATATATGTCGCCCTAGCTAGCTTGGCGGCCTTGGGTGATTATATAATTTGTGTATGTGAATAATATTGTGAAATGTAAATGTATTAGCTTCTTTTTGTTACAAAAGAAAACGCATTTGCTTGCATCATTGGCTTGTATATATGGATACATAATTACTTTGGATGCATGGTGAACCCGTTACTTCTTTTATCTTACTTTGCTATTATTGTTGATTGAACTGATAATTTATTGTTCGCGATCTTTTTACAAGTGATTTTTGATTGGAATTTTTATGTAAATTAAGATATTAAATTAGCTTCACAAAATGTTTGCTCTATAAGAGCATACAACTATGAAATGATTAGGCTAGGGATGACAAAGTAGTTGACTCTATATAACAAAATGTATGCAAAAATTTAGTTGTTGATGTATATGAAATATTGATTGTAGAAATTAAACAACCATACATTCTACATCTTTCAATTCCAAAACCAAGTGACTACCTCCCTAATTTATTTATTTTTGTTAGCTTATGCAGTTTGACCATTGCGCTAATCATTTCCTTCTCTTTAATTTGATAGATTTTAATTTAGGGGAAAATGTTGTAATGTGAATTTTCCGTTTTTTATTTTTTATTTTTTGATACGAACAAACTAAAAGAGTAATGTGATAATTTGATACTTGTATAAGCTGTCATTTGCATGAGTTAATAAAAAAACCCAAACAAGCACCTTGTTTGGAAAATGCCAGAAAAGCAAAATTGAAATCATCATTAAAAAAAAAAAAAAAGGCTATTAAAATGTCATTCTATGTATGAGCTAATAGATCCTTAATTTCTAGAATTGAATAGGTGATTTTGTATTACTTTTACCTGACTCTAAATGAGGAATTCCCGGTTTCTAATTTTGACAATTGGTTTCTCAACTGCATGTTTACATCTTATCATATACGAAGTCAATAACTAACAAATCCACTTCTATTGTAATAGGACATATTTGTAAAATTAAACAAACCTACTAGAAAATTGTTAGAAAGTGGGAATTGAATTCTCCAATCACTAATCATATAATAAAATATTTATTTTAAAAAAAATATTTGATTATATGAGTATAAATTTTTTATTTTTTTTAATTTGTTAGGAAAGAAAGACCGACTGTCCTCTATCAAAAGATTGCTTAATGCCCTATAACATCATGGGTGTGAATGAGAGAAATATATTTCAGTGTGAAAACTTTTGTTGGGTACATTACTACATTATTAGGTTAAGTGGCCAACTGAATATAGGGAGGGCTAAAGGACAAGTTTGGCTCAACTTCACAAGTTCACATGCAAAATATGAAATATGCAACCGTTACAAACTTACAAAATCACATTTCCCATGTAACATTTAATATTACGTTTTTTAGGTTTGAAACAAACTTTTCTGTAATCATTCTAACAAAGTGATTTGATGGTGTAAACGAATGTATTGTATAGTAAATAATATAATTTTTAGATAAGTAAGAAGGTGATTAGAACTTATCGGTAATAAAATAGTTTTTCTAAATTTATTAAAATGCATGCAAAAAAATTATTATAACTAAAAAAAACAAAGGTAATATATATTACGGAGTATGATGATATATTGATATGATTGTAGTTTTCGAGTAGTATTTCTTTTCTTCATTATTTTTTTTTGATTAAGAGATATTTAGCTCTCCGAAATGTTAGAATCTTTCATTAGAGATCGTGTATGGCTGACTTTGAATTTTTAATTATTTTTTGTAACAAAATATATATTTTTTTACATCATATTAATTAATTACAATATGTAGGAAACGATGTATGGTAACTGTACACTGTTGGTTTTTTGAGACAGGCAATTCACCAGTATTTAATATTAATTGGCTCACAATTAATTAAAAATCCCATTAGGGAGGAAATCTAAAGATGAAAGATCCTTTACACTCCGTAATAAATTGTGCATGGTGACATTTTCACTTCAGAATAATGTAATTGTATATACTTGGTGCATCTATTGATTCCGTTCTTAGCTCCATGCCTCCATGATTCTAATTGATCATATACCTAAATATTTTGATACCTCTTTACATGCATATGAACCCCAATGAAGTTATTAAAAATTATAACCAAGTACACGATTTATTAATATATAATTTAAGTTACAACGAGGGCATCTAAATATGTATCTTTTTTAGCGCAATAAAAAATTTAAGATAATTTACTACACCATGCTATAAGATAAAAAAAAAATGTACTTAGCTTGTTGTATGTTGAATTTGATTTTGCTACAAGATATTACAAATGTTCATATGAATCATAACCCTAAAGTTTAAATACATAAACTTATAATAATAACATTTACTGTTCACAAAAAAAAAATCACATTAATTTCATCAAGTAATACTAAATGTTTACTTTGTGAAAAAACGAAAAAGTTCCTTCTCGAATAACTAGAATGTATGTATAGATAAAGTTTAAATTTATTCTTGAGTCTCAATCATCAATTTAAGTCTTTGTCAATTTTGTAATATGATGGTATTAAAATCATTGTGACACAAAATTCACAGACCCAAATCTCATTCATCCCTCAATTTAAATGAAATACTAATCAACTCTTTATATGGGAAGACGTGTTTCGTTGGATCCACATGCCAAGCCCAAACAAACTATATATGTAGAAATGATACACTATAACTGAATAATGTCATGCTTTTTTTTTTTGCCAAATGTCATGTTGCATGTATACGAAGGTTGCTGCAAAGTGTTACGATGATACATTTATGGCTTGTTGTTGTCATTTTTTTTGTTGATCCGAACATAATTTTGCTTATTACTGAATTTATTTTTGTTAAACCAAATTTTTTTTATATGAAATATTTAACAATTTATTAAGTTAAACTGATTTTTGCTAAATGAAACTTATTTTTAGAAGTGAGAAGGGCAAGAATGTTGAGGACATATCACCTGAATGATTATGACAATCCTGCTGCCAACCGTGGACATGATCCAGGCCACCGTATGGGCGGCGGCAATGGCGGTGGCGGCAGACGACCTTATCGTCCTTAATAAAGTTGACTCTTGATTAATAATTAATTTTTGATTCCGGCCTTCTGCTACGTACTTTAATCAATTCAGCAGTTTGTTGTTTTTATTTTATTTTATATAACAAATGTTTAATCTGTTTATTTTGCTAATTAATAGTGTGTACGTACCTCGTTGACCATACCATTATCGTATAAAATAAACTTGTAATCTCTGGTATGACGTAGTACGTGATAATGTACACCATGTACTAGACTACCAGTTTATCTTGCAAATATCTCATGCATCTTTATCACTGTTTTGTCAATAATATTATATATACAACTTCTTAAATCTTTAATTACAAATTCTCCCTTTATGACCTAGATTTGTTTTGTAATGTTGATTAATGTTGATTACAAATTCTCCCTTCATGACTTAATAAAGAAACTGTATGAAGAGCAATTTTTACCTAATATTTGTCGTGAAATTATCATATTATTTTCGCAAAATTATTAAAGGTGTATCAATATCAAATCTTTAATGTACTATTGAGCTTCTAAAAGAGTGGGAAATTTTTAAATTATTTTTTTTGAAAATACTAAAACACCAACAAATGAGTGAGTGATAAATGTTAGCACCACATTATGTAAAGTCGTTTACATTTTAGTATAGTACGAAGTATACTGATTGATGATATATTCTAGCTATTATGATTTAATTCTATGATCTTCAATTAGGGCCTGTTTACTTTAGCTGAAAACAGTTGAACTGAACTGAACTGATTGGAGCTGAAAGGTTTTTATGAAGGATTAATGAGTAGCAAAATAGAAGAAGACACTACAAAAATAAGTCAATTTAGCAATCGATTTTGGCAACCATTTTAAATTGGTTGCAACTTTGGCAACAAAATATCAAAAAATGGTTGTTAAATTTATGCACTAGAATTGACAACCAAATGATTTATATTTTGTTGCTAACTAGCAACAAATATTGAATAAATAGTTGCTAAACTTATGCACCAAAATTGACAACCAAATGATATTTTAATGGATGCTAATTGGCAACCAGTTATAAAAAAAATAGTTGCTATAATTATGCACTAAAGTTGGCAACCAAATGGTTTTAAATTGGTTGCTAAGCTTATGCACAAAACTTGGCAACCAAATGATTTTTAATTGGTTGCTAATTGGCAACCAAATATCTAATTGGTTGCTAATTGGCAAAAATATCAAAAAACTGGTTGCTAAGCTTATCCATGATTGCTTTAAAAACTATACTATTATTGGTAACAAGATACATCTTCCTTTTAGGCCGCTTATGTACTAATTAAGATACTTGAAAGTTAAGCGTGCTCGATCAAGAATAGTGTTAGGATGGGTGACCTCCTTGGGAAATTGATAGTTAAGAGTAGAGACTATTTCTTCAAACATTTTTGAAAAATTTGGCAACCAAAATTGTCAGATTTGGTTGCTATTTGGCAACGATAACTGATAATTTGGTTGTTAGATAGGGAAAGTTAACGTCTAGTGTGGCAACCAAATATAAAAAAATGGTTGCTATAATTGGCAACGAATTTTTAGTTGGTTGCTAAATGGCCTGGCAACCAAATTTACAAACAATTGGTTGCTAAATTTCAATGGCTACCACCTATATAGCAACTAGCATATTCAGGTGGAAATTTAATTGCTAAGTATAATAGCAACCGATTTTCCATGCTTAGCAACCAATTTCAGTGGTTGTTAAATTTCACTTTTTTTGGTAGTGAGAGCTAAACTGAACTGAACGGAGTTGAACTGAAGTAAATTGATTTTAAGTTGAAGTAAACATGCCCTTATTTAGTTGTAAAATCAAAACTTGTGTTTCGATTGAGAAAGGAGATAGGATCACACAAACTATTTAAAAAGCGGCTTTAAAAATGTTAATTCTAAGTCTAAATATTCAAGTTAGCCTAAAGTTAAGCACTTAAATATGTAAACAGTGAAAAAGAGTACATAAAATAAAAAATCAACAAAAATCAACAAATACACATAGGGTGCCTTTTCCCCAATAAAATCCAATGCAATTTCTTTTTAAACTTCTAATAAGTTCTTATATCCTTTTTGAAACTCCGACATGTTCCAATAAGTTCCAAAACCTCAATATAATACATACTTAAGCACTAGTGTTAAACCTTTTAATTTGTTTCAAGCAACTCAGATGTTCAATTTGTTGCCATTAAGTCGTTTATGACAGAAAGAAATTGAGAATTAAACTAAGTCGAATAGAGCTGAATGAAACTATTAAATTTGAACTCCATTGAAATTAAACCAAAATAATCCGGCCTTAGAGGTGTCTGATTTTTTGACTAGTAAGAAAATTTAAATAATAAAAAAAAACTAAATCAAAAAAAATCATCATACAACAATTTGCCAAATAAATAACTCAAACGCTAAACGCCGTCCAGAAATTCCTTACTATCGCCCGTATTTTCACTTATTTTTCCAACTCTGCCCTTTACTCTCCAAAAAAAAATCTTAATTATGTTAGTTACATTAAAAAGATAAAAAAAATAAAAAATTAATAAAAAAAATTGAGACCTGCGTCTGATTTAGACGCAGGTTTCATTTAGTCCACGGCAGTTTTACAGGCTTTTTTTCAAACGGCCATAACTTTTTCTCCAAAACGTTCTACGAGGTGTACGACCTACCGTTAGAAAGCTCTTTGAGTCTACTTTCCAACGCAACTAAAATAATGTTAATCCGAGTTATACTTTGTGAGATATGGTCGAAACAATGAGAGGTGATCATATTACAAACCGTTTTCACAAGGTTTTTTTCAAATGGCCATAACATTTTCTCCAGAACATTATACAAGGCGTATGACCTACCGTTGGAAACCTCTTTGAGTATAGTTTCCAATTCATTTAGAATCATGTTAATTAGAATTATAATTTTGAGATATGATTGAAACCGTGAGAGATGATCATATTACAATCCGAGTTTACTACGCAAAGTGTACTCTACCACCCACGCCTCTTTCTTTTTCCTTTATTACTACATCCTCACCCATATACATCATATTTTACCCCTATGACTCCTTAAGCCTCTTGTTGAAGTTGGTTTTTTGGATGGTGAGATGTGTTTGAGTTGTGAGTTGGATGGATGGTGATATGTGGTTGATTGAGTTGGTGATTGAATTTGTGAGAGTGAGGTGGTTGAGAGAAAGAAGTAAAGGGAGAGTATTAGAGGAAGGAAAGAAGAGGGAAGGACAATTATGGAAAATTGATAAAAAATACGGGCGATTACAAGTTTTTTACGGGCGATATTCAACCATTTTCTGTATTAACTACTAAGTATTTTTTAAAATCTATCATTTTAAATATGAAAGGTGGTTGATGGCCATCTGTAATATCTAGATAGACGCCACCTATTACATAAGCTTTTCTCAAATCATTCCAAAATTCCACTTATCAATTATGTTTTCTTCCTTACTCTTCCATAAAAAATAAATTTATAGTACATGCAAATATTACAATTAGAATATTCATAAATTATGACCATGTATAATATATCTTCCTACATTCAAGGACACCACCTTCTTCCTCCTTTTCTTCTCCAAGTTCCTCCTTTTTTTCACCTTCCATTAAATTAACCAAATAATTTCATTTCCTTTTAAAAAAAAAAAAAAAAAAAACTACAAAAAAAAATGTCATTTTTAAGAAACCTTCTAAAACCCACAATTCTAAACTCAAAACCCAAATTGTCCTTCCCATTTCCATCTTCAACCCTTTTATACAACTTATACACAACACCCACTTCACCCTCTACCACCTATGCTGGGCTGAAGCCCACTAGGCCCGATGAGAAGCCCAGAGTGGTGGTCTTAGGGTCGGGTTGGGCCGGGTGCAGGCTAATAAAGGAGATAGACACAAAGATATACGACATCGTTTGTGTGTCACCAAGGAATCATATGGTGTTTACTCCATTGTTGGCTTCAACTTGTGTGGGGACACTTGAGTTTCGATCAGTTGCTGAGCCAATTGGGAGGATTCAACCTGCTATTTCTTCCGAGCCTGGATCTTATTACTTTCTTGCTAATTGTACTTCTGTTGATACTAAAGATCATGTGGTATGTATGCATGTATGTATGTTTGATTAATTTTGATTGTTTTTTGATTTTGGGTGTTTTTTATTTTGAATTTTGATTGTGTGAAATGTGGAAAGTTTGGATTTTTGGATTGTGGGTATGTGTGTTTGTGATTGAATTGTGGATTTTTTTGATCATATTGTAGAAGTAGTATGTTACATTTGATTGTTTTGTTTTGGGTTTTGAGTTTGTTAAGAGTGGAAAGTTTGGATTTTGAATTGTGGGTATGTGTGTTTTTGATGGAATTGTGAATGTTTTGATTATATTTGTAGGATTATTAATTATCTAGGAGTTGTATGTTTGATTTGATTGTTTTATTTTGAGTTTTGAGTGTGTGAAATGTGGAATGTTTGGATTTTTGGATTGTGGGTATGTGTGTTTTTGATGGAATTGTGGATTTATTTATCATATTGTAGGATGATTGATTATATAGAAGTTGTATGTTGCATTTGATTATTTTGTTTTGGGTTTTGAGTTTGTTAAGAGTGGAAAGTTCGGATTTTGAATTGTGGGTATGTGTGTTGAATTGTGAATGTTTTGATCATATTTGTAGGATAATTGATTATGTAGGAGTTGTATGTTTGATTTGATTGTTTTGTTTTGAATTTTGATTGTGTTAAAGGTGGAGAGTTTGGATTTTTGGATTGTGGTTATGGTTGTTTTTGATGGAAATGTTTTTTTTTTAAGGAAAAATTGTCAAAAGAAACCTTTTAAAACAATTTTTTTTACTAATAGAAATCTTTTAAATATTTTCTTGCTACGAGAAACCTTAATGTAAAAATTTTTTTGCCATAAGAAACCTTTTTAACTTTTTCTGGTGTTGACCATTATTTTCAGGCATTGATTATGTTATTTCTTTTATTTGCACACTTAAACTTGGACATTTGACCGAGACCAACTCTATCAACAACTAATTAAGCAACAATATTCATGTTACATCAACAAATTAACAAAATTCAATAACAACAAGAACAATTGCAAACAAAATCAAACACTATGAATTGCACAAAATTAAAGAATTACGCATGCTCAACTAAAAATCCATTACAAACAACATCACAATAACAATTGACATTAAAAATCACAACATCACAGAGAAATTAGAAGATTAAAAGATTTGAATGAATTAGGGAGTGTAAGTATAAGTTTGGAGTGCAAAAAGGAATAAAATAGTCGACCAACGTCTGAAAATAGTGGTCAACACACAAAAAAGGTAAAAGGTTTCTTCTGGCAAAAAAATTTTTTATTAAGGTTTGTCTTGGCAAAAAAGATTTTAAAAGGTTTCTGTTGGCAAAAGAAAATTTTTGAAAGGTTTCTTGTGGCAATTTTTTTTATTTTTTTATATTTTTATTTTTTTTATCATTTTGAAGGGTTGATTATGTAGGAGTGTCCAAGTGTGTAATTGAGATATAAAAAGTGATTTTTTTTTTAACTTTATTATTATTATTTTAGCATTTGTATTATTTTGGAATTTGTGGGTTTTAGATCATGGGTATAGGTGGATTTTATGAAATGTGAATAGTTTTGTTTTTGAGTCTGTTGAAGGTGAAAAGTTTTTATTTATTTAATTTTTTTAATTTTTTTATTTAATGATGGGTATGAGTATATTTGAGGTAGAATTTCTTATTGTTGAGACTTGAGACTATAGTGGAATTATTAGCTTCATATTAGTATGCATTGTTTAATTGAAGCCTATATCAAAAGTATTTCTTTCAATTGGTAATGGTATAAAATCTAAGTTAATGGCACTATGGTAGGCCAATGTAGCTTGTCAAGTACATGCATTAATGATTTAATGGATGTGAAGCTATTGATTGGACATGTTTTACTTACAAGCATATTACTGAGTCAGGACTGGGAGAAATTAGCTTCATATTAGTTTGAACTTTGAAGCTTGATTCAAGCCTTTCATTTGCATTGATATCATATTTGATTTGACAAGCTCTCCGATGATTTATCTGTTATATATTATAGATTAATTGTGAGACTGTCACAAATGGAGCTCAGTCCTTGGATCCATGGAAGTTCAAAATAGCTTATGACAAGTTGATTGTTGCATCGGGCGCAGAAGCCTCTACATTTGGAATCAAAGGGGTGTATGAACACGCAATCTTCCTTCGTGAAGTTCATCATGCTCAGGAGATCCGTAGGAAACTACTCTTGAACTTGATGTTGTCTGATATACCTGGTATGAAACTATTCTGCATGCTGCATGTTTCCCTCCTTTTTTACATTATATTAAGTTGGTTTTAAGCTTACTGTGTCTGCAATTGTCTGGCTATCCTTGTGGTGATAGGTGTTTCTGAGGAGGAGAGACGACGACTTCTGCACTGTGTTGTTGTGGGGGGTGGTCCTACTGGGGTCGAGTTTAGTGGCGAGCTTAGTGATTTCATTATGAAGGATGTCCGTAAAAGATATGCACACGTCAAAGATCTCATCCATGTAACCTTGATTGAGGTCTGATTACGATTTGTTTTTTATTTTATTTAATTATTTCTACAGTGATAAGAACTTGAAATTGTCTGTCAAATGCATTTTTGGTAATCCAAGGATATAGTTTATGCCTAGGGAGCTGAAGTACAGAACAAGTGAATAATATGCAACTGAAAATTGTGATTCACTGTCAAGTTACTGCGTTCAGCTCTTTGGATAGTTTAGTGTTTTCCATTAGTATTTTTTTGTGGGTGACTACGGATGCTGCCTTTGTTTGGGCTACTAGTCATATAGTTCTTTTTATATCTTCCTTTTTAGACAGCTTGCAACTTGGTTCAAGTTCATATGACATACGATGATTATTAAGTAGCAGAATTACCCTTTTTATGCAGGCAAATGAAATTCTATCTTCTTTTGATGATCGCCTCAGGCACTATGCTGTGAAACAACTTACTAAGGTGAGGTATATGAATGTTTTGATCTTTTCTCTTGATGTGTATATATGCAAGTAGTTGCATCGTTGCATATGTGATTTGATCCAGGAAAACAAAGAAAGCCATTACAATTATTGTTCATTTTAAAATATGATACGTTCTAAATTTAAGCTACTCAATAAATATGACTACCGAATGCTACTAGTCCTGCATCTGACCCTTTCTGTTGGTACTAATTCTTTGGTCGATTGGATTATTGGAATGTTATTTAGCCAGTTTTATAAATGTTAGTAACCCACTCTAGCAACGAGCTGCAGTAATTGTACACCCTAAAGCTTTATTGTTTCTGTTATTTGGTCTTTTTAGATAGTGTATTGAAGCTGTATACAGTATACTTATATAGCAGTAGTATTCATAAAGGAAATAGCTGGTTATTGTATTGGCTGGTGGAACGTTTGTTTTAATAAGAGTATTTTAGTCTTTAACGTATAGGTGCTGCTGAATCATAGATGTTACTGAAGTAAATTTCATTTTATCTTTCTGGTTTTAATTGCATAGTTTCTCAGTCAGGAGTTAATCTAGTCCATGGAATTGTCAAAGATGTACAACCTGATAAGTTGATTCTCAGCGATGGCTCAGAAGTCCCCTATGGTCTTCTAGTTTGGTCTACAGGTGTTGGTCCCTCGCCTTTTGTGAAGAACCTTGACCTCCCTAAATCGCCTGGTGGAAGGTGATTTACATTTTCCCTTAAACTTCTATGTATTTGATTTCTATGCTCAAAGTTCTATTGTTTCTGCTATTTTTTTAAACTTTATCTGGCTGTTGGATAGGATTGGCATTGATGATTGGCTGCGCGTTCCTTCTGTCCAAGATATGTTTGCAATTGGTGATTGTGCTGGATTTCTTGAAAGCACAGGCAAACCAGTTCTCCCTGCTTTGGCACAGGTAATCAAATTTCATTTAATTCATATTACCTGAAAGTCTAACATGAGGATGATATGCTCTAGACGTCTAATTGCTTGCATAGGTTTAGCTCCTCTAGTTTTTATTTGTGCAGTTTTCTGCTAGAAGATTCATGGATCTTGCTATACCTATTTGGAAAAGATCCACTGATATTATATGACTTTCTTAATCGAAGAACTATAACTCTAAAACTGTATGACTAGAACAGTGTTGGAAAAAAAATTGTAAATAGACCGAACTTGCCTAATGAGTGATAACTGTGAGGTGATTTTGCTGGATTGAATATCAATTAGATAGACATCAACAATCCAGAATACCTTGCTTTGGTTCTTTTGTTTGAGTAAGTAATGTTTTTGTAGCCTTTTAATTTAGTTTATCACATCGGGCTAGCATGGGATACAGTAAGGCTTCAGAAAAATTCCGATCTTGATGTTGCTTACTAAAATATATGATTGCACCTTGTTGAAACAGGTTGCAGAACGCCAAGGGAAATATTTAGCTAACCTTTTGAACAGGATCGGCAAGGTTGGTGGAGGGCATGCAAACAGCGCAGAGAATATTGATCTGGGGGCTACTTTTGTATACAGACATTTAGGTTCGATGGCAACTATTGGAAGTTACAAGGCACTTGTGGATCTTAGGCAGAGCAAGGTGATGTATTGTTGATTCGTGGAAAGCTCAGTTCCTTTTATGAACTTTGCAAGACATTAGATATTGACATGTTAACTTGTTTTCTTCAGGATGCAAAAGGATTGTCACTGAAAGGTTTCCCTAGCTGGTTTATATGGCGTTCTGCATACCTTACTCGAGTTATAAGTTGGAGAAATCGACTCTATGTGGCCATCAACTGGATGACTACTCTCCTTTTCGGTCGTGACATAAGCCGAATATAGAACTCATGTACTGTAAGAATCTTTTTCCTGTACCCAAAATTCAGCGTTTTGTTATTGTAAAAAGACGATTAAAGCAAAGAATGTCACTGCCATGCCTTCTAATTCAGGGAAATATTAGGCTGACAGGCTCATCATCTTACTGCTAATCTGCTCTTCAACTCTTTTTGAAACATCACTCTTGGTAAGTTACTTGATGGGATGTCGTTATGAATTATCCGTCACAACACAATCAAGACTCATCGTATCCTGGCCAATCAAAGTGATTAGTGCTTTAACAGAGGATTCCTCTGCTCTATATTAATTGCAATGCTTTTTAGGAAGCGATTAGAGGATTTAAACGTACATTTTAGTGAAAAAAAATTGTAGACCAACAACACATAGTATCCCTCTTCACTAAGCTTTGTGACTTGTTCTTTTGTGATGGCTGCATTACCCTGTCTTTTTTCCATTCTATTCACAAAGCTAAACTTGCATTTATTCACATAAATCTAGATGGTGTGGTCTTGGTTAGATTAACGTGTATCTAATTAACCAATCCAAGTCACCCAACGAAAAATATACTTAAAATGACTGCATCACTCAGCCAAGATGACCTAACCACAATCAAACCCGTGTCATTAAATTATCATGATAATCTAATTGGCAAATGACTCAAATGAACCTAATCCAAATATGTCCTGAATTGATCTAAAACCCTTTCGAATGATGCCTTTCGGTCCTTCATTTTGGCTAATTGAATCTACTACTAATTTCAATCGAATTGACAATGTTTCCACCTCTAGGTTATCCCTGAGAGTGTCATGTACTGAATGCCTATGTTGTAACTTTAGGTATTAGTTTTATTGGTGTAATGCATGATTGATCTTGTTGTTGTGACCTGCTTTGTTCGCTTGAAATATTTAATCGGACTTTTGTTTGTCTTAGGACTGTCACACCATCGGTAATCAACAGGCGACAGCGATTGTCGAAATGCAAAACAGAGATACACTGAACTTTTTTGTTGTTGTTGTTGTTAGCATTCAGCAGTTTACTAGTGGAGTCTTAATAATGAAATGTGTAACTGAAAGAGGATATAGTTGTAGTGATGAATGCTTTTATAGCAAGTAATTGAATTTTAATGTAATTGTGATTTATTTTCCGAGTCATGAAAATGGAAATTGCTGCCAAATTTTCTAGGAATCATGAGTGTCTTATCTAGTACTTAAGAATAGAAAATGTACTTAAAAATAGAAACTTACTCCATATATTTGATGAAAATCAAGTGTTGGGAATTTTTTGCGTAAAGTTAATGTTCAATTGAATAGGATAGTGCATGATTTGTGTGAACTAGACAATAGCCGGAGGAGTTGTGAATGTGGAGGATATGTGAGTAGCTCGGCTACATGGGGTGCAGGTTGGTGGTGTGACATGGACCACGGGGTGGTGGTGATGTTTGATGGTAGTTTTGGAGGGGCTTAAGCAGTTAAGTGTTTAGCGTAGCTACAAAATGTGTGTGGGTGGTTCATGTCTCATAGGTAGTGCCATAGCGGCCAAAGAGATTAGGGGAGGGGGAGGTGATGGCTTGAAGCCTTGAATAGGGAAATGGATTGGGTTGGTCTCGGTACTCAGTAGAGATGGGGTGGAATAAGGCTAGATATCCATTATATTGGGTAAGCTACACGTGAGTGAATTTTGTATTCATGTGCTCACATAGTACAAGCATGTGAGCATGAAAAAAGTTTCAGTTGTGTCATGCATAAAATACAACCGATTGTACATAAAAATTTGTAATTTCAATTAGATACTAATTGCAACACAATCTACTATTGAGCTATTGAAATTGACTGATTAAAACCTCGTTTATCAAAAATTAGTGTTTTTTTTTCTTTTATGTAATTGTGACATTATTTATCTATTTAATTTGATGCATCTTCATAGAGTCATATCGATTTAATGCTGTCATGAGACAATGTTATACTTATTGGAGTTTCAAGTTAATTAGCTAATGAAAATGTATATTAAATCCAACTTTACTCCGTAATTGATTACGTACATATTTTCTTTCTTTTTATTTATTTATTAAATTTTTTTTTTAAAACATAGAAAATTCAAGTAAAAAGACTGGAGAAGTCAACGTTTGACTATCTTTAATTATCAGTCAATCACTCCTTCATCTTCTTTCTCTCTCCTCCTCCATTTTTACTCAGTCGAACTTCCTCCTTAACGCGGCATTCTCATTCTCCTTCTCCTAACGTCTTCTTTAATCCCAATTTCAAATCTCAATAAAATAAAATGAAAATGAAATTATAAAATAAAAAAACCCTAGTTCCCAAAATACCCAAACCTGAAACTCCGTCAAATGTAACCCCCCAAAATGACGTCAAAACAACCACCACCGTCACCGTTAGAAACCCTCAACCGGCAACTTAACCTCCTAACCAACACCATCACTACCACAATCCCCTTTGAACCACCACGTCGCTTCACCGCCTACGCCAGTCACCTCTACCGCATTACCACCACTCTCCTCCGCCTCCAAAACGACGCTGTATCAACACCACCACCACCGCTATCTTCTCCGTCAGTTAACACCGCCGTTAAAGGCATATCCGTTGACTTAGCTAAAGCGTATGAAACTGTTTTGGTTTATAAAGAGAGAAGTAAGATATACGTGTTGATTAATAGCCGTTGGTTGTGTCAGTCTCTTTATGATCGTACGGTTGGTATTGCTGGTTGGCTTGCGTTGCTTGAAAGTGGTTTAAGTGATTTTCCTGATGTTTGTAAAAAAGTTTATGATCTTTCTCGTGATATGAAACAACCTCACTTCACTGTATGTTTTCTTCTACCCTTAATTTTAATTTTTCGATTTAAATTGATTTGCTTGTTAATTTATTATGTCTTTGATTTTTAATGTATCAATTTGATTTGCTTGTTGATTAATTGAGAACGGTTGATTGGTTTGTTTATGTGAGATTGTGAGGTGTAGCTCGAGTGTTTAAAGCAAGATCATGGAATCGATTATCATGCCGCCCTTGTTACTCCCTGGCGCACACTAAAAGAAATAAAATAAAAAACAATTTATTTGTTTATTTATTCGGTAATTAGTGGAATAATGATAAAGATGTGTGAGGTACAAGTTTTGATTTTAACTAGATTTGTGCGTTTTTAATAAATACTTTGTACTTATTATGGCATGTACCAGTGTACGGAATATTTTTTTCATTACATAATACTCATAATATGCTAAAAATGTTGTTTATTTTTCAGATTTTAATACTGACTTTCTATTATTAGTATGTGGATACTAAGATTTTGTTGCTGAATGTTTACACTATTATGGCGTCAATGGATTTCTTTTACGATACCTTTTTACACAACAAACAAGTTTGTCATGTTAAAAATTACGATCTTTGGGCTAAAAGTTATGGTTTTCTTGGCAAATGAATAAATGATTTTGGCCACCCCTCATCTTGTGTTTGAAGAAAAATGTTTTGCTTGAATTTGTTCGGCTGATTCTCTTCTGCAAATAATAAAAATTGCGTTGTTTGTTGATATATAGTTCCAATAGAATGAAGATAAACTTTTTTAGCTGAAAGTTTTTTGCTTTACATGGTTGCGGTTTTTTTTTTATTTCGGAAAATGCTTCATACATGCTGCTGCATTTGAACTTCATGATAAGATACTGTAGAGCTAGTTGTGTTTCTTTTCTCTCTGTTTTAACTGAATGTGCGATCTTGTGCACAATTAGGCAAGTACTAATGTGATTGATTAATTGAACTTGAATAAATATATTCCTACTAATTTGCATGTGGTGTGTACTTAACTTGATATATTGAATTTTGTCTATAGGTGACAGAGAATGAAGAAAGAGTATATTGCACGCTACAGAAAGAAGGCCAAGGAAAGCCAATAACCAAACCAGTTCAGAGTGCTATAATTATGGATTTGGCTCGAGCTCTAGGGATTAGCCCCAAAAACCATGCTGAGTTAAGAGAACATGTTAATCTCTTGAAGAATGATGTTGCTCGCTCAAATTCAGTGTCTGAGAGGCGGATTCTCATGTCCGTGCAGAGAATTTTGGACAGCTGGTCTGTTGAGCCCAACATATCAGCTCTAAGCATTGATTTTGATTTGGAAGATGACTCTCAGATTTTGCCTTTCAAGAATTTTCTATGTCCGTTAACCCAGGAAATAATGAAAGATCCTGTGGTGTTGGAGTCGGCACAGACTTATGAACGGACTGCAATAGAATATTGGTTTGAGCGTTGCTTGGAGGATGGACGAGATCCCACTTGTCCTGTCACAGGTAAAGTACTAAGTTCTTTAGAGCAGAAGCCAAACATTGGCTTGGCTGGGGCAATTGATGAGTGGGTTAATAGAAATGTTGACATTCAAATTAAGTCAGCTGTGAAACATCTTATCAGGGAACCTCCACTTGTAGAATGTGTTGAACGGGTTTTGGATTGCATCTATAAGGTATCCGAAGAGTATCCATCAAGCCTATATAAAATTAGGAATGCTGGTGTTATTGTTCAATTAATTAAGCTGCTCAAGAATTTCTCCAAGAGAATCACTTCTTCTTTGAAAACCAAAGCTCTTATGGCTTTACTTAGCATGGCAAAGGATGAAGACAGCAAGGTGAGTGCATGCTGTTTTCTAATGTTGCAAAGATCCTGTGTGTGGTATCCACTTTAAAAAAACCTTTTGTCCTTTATCTTACTACTATTTTGGACAATATGCTATATTGCTATTATCAGTTTATCACGACCTTGAAAAGGGAAATATTTTTGGTTTTTGGTTTGCTGGGTTGATGAGGAGTGGCAATTATAAGATTGAGAGAAACTTTGTGGATCGCAAGTGTTTGTAGGTTATCCTTTAGTACTTGTGAAAAGCAGCTTGATGGTTGTTGCATTTTTATTATTATTTATTCAATTTATATATTTTTTATTGCGGTTTTACTCTTTGAAGCTATTCCAAGGTTCTGCAAAATTCCATTCCGGTTCCTTATTATCTCATTAGTTCTGTTCTGGTGTTATTAGGTCTAATGTTTAGTGACCTATTGCTGATTCTGTTATGTTAGCTGCTCCAATTAGATAAGTTAACACATGTCTAATTTTGCTTGGTACCAGTAAATGTATGTAAATCAACGAAAACAGTAATGGTCCGTTTGGTAGGGTGTAAAATATTTTCCCTGAAAACTGTTTTCCCATTTTACATTGTTTGGTTTGAAGGAAAATATTAAAATGTAAAACTTGGATGGAAACCCATTTTCCTCCATGTTGAAAAAGTTTTACCCCAAAATTGGGAGGAAAACTATCGTACATCGTACTCAGAAGGAATGTTTTTCCTCACAATTGAAATAATTGATTTTCCATTCAACCAAGCAATGAAAAATGCTTAAAATGTAAAATCATTTTACATGCAACCAAATAATGAAAATTCTTGATGAAAATGAGTTTTCCGATGTAAAAGGTTTTCCATGGAAAACTATTTTCATTCGAAAATGTTTTACATCCTACCAAACGGACCCTAAATTTACTTACTGTTTTCAGATTGATTAAGTGTTACCTACAGAAGTGTTAAATTAGGTAGCACTAAATTAATCTTAAAAAATCTGCACTGATCTGAAATTTTGGGCTGGGGCAAGGTGGTCTTTGCTGCCTAAGGCCTAGTTATTTTAAATGATGCATTTCTGACCAGTAAATTTATGTAAATCAAGGAAAACAATAATATACAAATAAATTAATAAATTAATTAATTAAATTGAATTAAAAAAAAATAGAGATATCATTGGGAGAGATCTTGCAAGTGAAAAATGCTAACTGTCCATAAATAACCAGAGTGGATTTCCATGAAACCTCAGGGCAAACAGGCAGACATTTTTTTAAAGTGAGTGCTGGCTAAGATTGAATGACTCAAGTCTTAATTATGTAAAGTTAAGTGAACTAGGATATGTCACAAAATGACAATTTTGTTAAGTGAGGAAGGTTTGATGAGTAATGACAGTTAGCTAAAATTGGTTATTACTTGGCTATGATATTGCCACTTAAGTGTTTAAATGCTCGTGTTGGTTGCTATTTACTCCCAATATAACCTAGAAAAAAGTAATTGAAGGAAACTTGATGCATTGGTTCCAATCAATTCTGACTTATGGTCCTTTAGTAAGTCGATAAACATGGATTGATATTTGTATGACCACCCAAATTATAATTTCTAAGTTCTGATCCTGCGTAAGGCAACAAGGGAATAAGGGATGGGCGGAAGGGGATGATTTTCTCAAAAGCTGGTTGCTAATCACATGCCCAACAAAGGACACCTCAAGAAGCCAGAACTCACACTTCGACAGCTTGGCGAACCATTTCTGCCTTCGAAGGATATCAAGCACCATCTTAAGATGTTCCAAGCTTATTATAATGCAGTTGTATTGTAACCATATTAAGAATATCAAATCATCCTCATGAAAATACTATTTATTAAATTATAGCGTCTTGAAGCACATATATCTATTTATAAAATTATTTAATGGAGTCTTTCAAGAGCTGAATTGTATTTCCACTGGACAGCTAGTCTCTCTATGATTTTCTCTACCGTCCTTTGTACAAGTATGCCTTTTTTTGTAATTGTCTTCTACTCTTCTTGCTTAATTCTCACCTTCTTTGATCTACTTTTGTAAAAATGATGTGCAGTCTCTTTCTAATGTCTATCTTCTGACTAATGTTTTTATGCTTCTAGGCTGTTATGATTGAGGAGGGCATCACAAAATTGGCAATAAACAGTCTTGCGAGCAGCATAGAGAAAGAGAAAGAGAAAGAAATTGCACTGATGTTGCTCATTGAATTGTCCAACAATAAAGCTTATTGTGTCAAAATAGCATCTGAGAAAGGTGCATTTCTTCTTCTTTCAAGCTTGGCAGAGAGTTTGGAGTTTCCTGCTTTGTCCAACTTAGCAGTGGACATTCTAAAACGTCTTGAGGTCATGGATGAAAATGTGGAGCTTTTGGCTGCAGCAGGACGATTTGAACCCCTACTCAACCGGCTTTGTGACGGTGGGTCTAATTACATACCAGTTGCTTGTCGAATGCTATCCTTCAATAAGTTAAAATATCCTATTTGCTTCGAGTTTGCTTATGCCACTTTCTAGGGTTTGTTGGTGTAAAATCACTTCACCTTGTTATTTACTGGGTGCTATATTATGATTTATGACTTGCATGATATCAAACATATTTGCAGGTTCTGATAGCACTCAAATAGAAATGGCTTCATTGTTAGGGAAGATGACTTTGACAAATAGCAGTAAAGAGCAAATCGCAAGGCGATGCGCAACTGTTCTTGTTGAAATGCTGCTTAAGCTGGAAAGTAGGACAGCAAGTCTTCATGCATTGTGCAACATTTCATCTTTTGATGACAATGCAACTATTCTTGTTGAAGCGTCTGTACTGCCAGTCGTCACAGATATTGTCCTTGAATCTCAGGATTCCCTACCCGAGCAAAAGGAGATGGCTGCTGCTATAATTTCAAACATTGTGTCAAATCCAGGGCACTGGGAGTTGGCAGAGGTTGACAAGAATGGGCATACTATGCTTTCTTCTTATATTGTCTCTCATCTGATGCAGCTCTTATCGCAATCAACCCCTCAGTGTCAAGTGTCTATTCTTCGTATCCTCTGTGGAATTTCTTCTTCGCCTAAGGCATGTGGTAAGTTCTTGACTTTATATGCACAACTGCACAAGCATAAGCATTGGTTTTATATTCTTCTAAGAGTGACCTGTGCAACTTTCTTTGTTCTGCTAATCTGCTATTTTAATGATATAAAGTATGTTTGGAAAGATTGTTTCCTTCTGTAGTTTTTTTATTTTTATTTTTAAAAGCGTAGGGCACTATCTTCTGCATGTTTTATTCTAAAGTAATTCTCAAATTGTGGTCTGCAATCTCCTGTTTTACACAACTAATCCAATTCTTGATGAGCTTTCCACACATACATGATTTCTTGCATGTTCAAAGTGAGCAGAGTTCTAGACTTCTAGCTATGTGGTTGCGCTGATTCTGATTTACACTGGTGGGATCTGCAGGATAAACGTAGCTTAATTTTGGTGAAATGTATGGTGGGAATGAAATTTTGAAATAGTCATTTCATACATCTATATGTTATTGTGCCTGTACTTTATCAACACCAATGATTTTTTTATTTTTTTGTATCAGAACAAGTAACAACTGAGATAAAATCTAGGGATGGCATCAAAACCTTGATGGAATATCTTGAACACCCTGAAACTGAACATAGAATTTACACACTCAAACTTCTGAGGATGCTATCTGAAAATTTTGGTGTAGTAGTTTTTGATGAGTTCAGACATCAAAACAAGCTTGTCTTTTTGAAAGAGAAATTACAGGACAACCTGCCAACAAATAGTGAGCAATCTGATGCTGCATGTATTCTTGCAAATCTGCCACTATCAGAAGAAGAAGTGAAGTCAGTTCTAGGACCTGGTTTCCTAAAATGGACAGTTATGACCCTCAAAGAAAATCAGCGCATTACTAGTGGAAGAACTTCACGGTCATCATCAAGTCTACTAGAAGGACTTCTTGGGCTTTTACTCCACTATGCTAGGAGCACCGATGCACAGATACTCGTTTGGGTTAAGGAGCATCACCTCATTGTAATTTTCCGTGAGCAGCTGAATTACCTTTCACAACCCAAATGTAAACAGCTCGCTGTCCTTGGACTGAAATACTTGTCTGAATCTGGAAAATTACTTGCTTCTGATGGAGAATCAGACCCATTACCTCCGCATGGTCTCTGCTCCTCCATGGTTTTCATGTGTGGAAGATCAATGCCTGACATTAACTCTACATGTCCAATACACAATGCACCTTGTGAAGAAAACAGTGAATTATGCTTGCTCAAGAGTTGCTGCATCAAACCATTGGTTGATCTCCTCTCAGACGAACAAACAGACGTTCAAATTGCTGCTGTAGAGGCTCTTTCCTCTCTCATCCCTGAAACTTTTCATACTTTTAGGGTTGCTGTGGATGAGCTTGATCGCCTTGGTGTTGCAGATGCCATAGTTAATCTTTTCATTGAAGTTCGGCCTGGAGAGCTTCAAGAAAAGGCTATGTGGATGGTGGAGCGGCTCTTAAGAGGGGAAAGCACGAGCCAAAGATTTGCAATTAATCAGACTTTAGTTAGGGCATTGGGGGAAGCCTTAAAGCTTGGAAATGCTAATACAAGAAAACTTGCTCAAGATGCTCTTACTAACTTAAAGCAGTTATCTGGTGCTAGCGGGAAAATTTCCGGACCAATGCATGCTTGGAGGTAGATAGGTAGTTCATTTTTTTCATTGTAGTGTTAAGTTGTTTTAAAAATAGTTAGTGGGTGCATTTTTGTGAAATCCACAGCTCTTTGTAACATTAATTGTCTATATATGTATATTGTGTAACACTAGAAATGTCACACAACAGAGAATGGCCTTTTCTATTTTTCTGACCGGCAAATGAATAGAAGTTCAAGATAATAGCAATTTCCAACAGTAAATTCACTATATAGTTCTAAAAAAAACTTGATTTTACATTAATAAAAAATTAGTCAAAAAAACATTGCTATAATTCATGTTTTCCTTTTTTCATGCATGTACAGAAGCGTTGCCCAATTTGAGGCAGTTTTTGAAGGCCATTGCCACATAAAGCCTGGTTTAGTGTAATTGCCTTTGAGGTATCAATAACTTATCCCAAGTTACCAAAATCTCTATCTCAATGTCTTCGACCTGTATTTCAGGATTCTTGAATCCAAACACAAAAATCTGTTGTAAAAGTCTTCAACTTCAACCATTGCCTTATCCTGGGTAGCCCGCATATTCCACTAGATTCCAATTTAACCTCGGTCTATATTCGAATTCTGCAAGTAAAGTAGCAACGCTATTATAATATTTGGGACGATAAATTGTTCACAACACATCCTAGGAAAACAATAAACTGTAGAAAAGAAGTACCACAAGCTCAACACTTTGATTCAGAGAAGCAAAAAACCTGAGTGATAGGGTCTTCCTTTGCATGACTAGTGACCTCGGCCACCTCGCTTTCTCTTAGTCCCCTTCTTGCCAGCTTTTACATTCTTGCTTGCTTTTACTTTCTTCATTGAACCATCAACAGCAGGATTTTTCTTGTTCCGCCTTTTTGGGGTCTCTTTTTCTGTTTTAACAGTTTCTTTAAATAGAGGAGAGTCATCCATGGGTTCATCTTCTTCATCTGAACTTAAAACAAAGTCCTGCACAATGTCTTCATCTACTGCCTCCTGTTGGTTCTTTGATATCTTCTTATCTTTCTTCTTACTCTCTTTCTGAGGAGGTTTATTGCTGTCCATGTAAACAAGTTAGATGAGGTCTCAAATGAAAGAAAACCAAAATCTACATTACAGAAATCTGAAATAAGGAAATGATTCTTATTATCCGAGAGTCCATACCTTGATTCTTTCTTTTGTGAATAAAAGGAATCAAAGACTTCTTCACCGTCAATTTCTGCATCATCATCGTCATCACTTTCTGCTAGATCTTTATCAGATGGCTCGGCACCATAGAGGATACTAAAAAATAAGATCAAATCAGATTTTTTCTCTCAGAAGCTGTGTCTAAAAAATGTACAGTAAATGCATTGAAAAGCAGGGTCATGAACCTGGATTCTGAAAAAGTGGCATTCCTCTGTTGAGCTCTTTCATGTAGGGTAACAACATATTTCGACAAGGGACTAGCACCAGACTGCTTCTCCTCCTAAAAAATGATAATTTACTAGATTAAGATGAAGAAGTCAAGATAAAACTTGCAGCTAAATACACTATACAAGATACATTCAATCGTTCACAGTTTCCTTGACTGGATATCCCAAAAGAAACTTACACGTAAACTCTCACTCATCTTTTCACTCCATCTCGAATTTCTCTTACCTTGTCTTCCCTTGCAGGCTTCCATCCCTATGCTCTTTCTTACTGTACTATATCTCTCTATTCACAGTTACTAATTTCCATGCAAAGTAATATAGGATGTAGGGGATGTAAACCAAGTCTATTCTCCATTGTTACATCTACCACCCCAATAACAATCAATTCATGCACGAATTTGGCAGGTGAAGAATTGAAAGGACTATATGGCAAACCTCAAGGAAGGATGATGCAGCAGGATCACTTGGCAAGAAAGAGATCGTTTCACGCTTCTTGTTTGTAAATTCTGAATTGGCCTCAATCTGCAGGTTACATTGAAACCACATGCAGTTAGCATATCATCTAACAAAGCAAATAGATATTATACAGAGCATTATACAAAGAAAAAGTTGTGTTCCAAGCTCTCTCTACAGAGGCACAGGTGATAAAAAGCTACTGAATGAGACAGGCTACAAACCTGTCTAATGAGTTCCCTCATGTCTTTGCGAAATCTCTCAACTTTGGTGCTTTTGCAGAAATTACGCAATCTTACTGCAGGTATAAAGGATAATTCAAAGAAAGAAACAGAATAGCTCCACTGAGCCAAATGTTCACCCAATTCTTCGATCACACCCAATACACATGCCTCTTGAAATGACCGAGTCTTGAGTGTTTGTTTGCTAACCTGTGAAAAAATGTACTGAGAGTTATGACTGACCAGAAAAAAAGGTATTACACTGCTTGAAGCACCCAAGAAAGGAATATTTGTACCTTGAGTATTGTCCTCAAGTCAACAGCTTTGCCAATACCTCCAGTAGGTGGGGTGTGCAATTCTTTCATCTCTAGCATATCCAAAAGTAGCATTGAAACAGGTACGAAAGTGTTTGTTGCAGCAGCGATACAGTTGAGCATTCTAACACAACGAATTCGAAGAGGAAAATACCGAGCAGTTGGGACTAAACGGGCTACTCCAGATATTATTTGAGTCAATGGATAGGCAAGGGGTCTAAAATCAGGTTCCATGCCATATTTACGTATAGCTACAGTCCAGAGTTCAAGGCAATTAATATACTTCCACTCATGAACCTTCCTGAAAGCTTCCTGCAAAACAAATTAAACGTCAAGCTCAAGCACATGACATCCATTTCAAGCCTAAAAGTTACCAAGAACCAACAAATGGAAAGATGTCTGATTCAACTTTTCAATTCTAAGTTCTAACATTAGTGAGTCAAGTAGCTCCAGCACAATTAATTTAGAATCAGAGTGATCAACGCAAAAGCACTAACCTTTGTCTTCATGTTCAATGCCTCCCGCAAAATCATGGCCAACTGCCGAATGAAAACAAAAGCATGCTGGTAAGCTGTTGAAAGGTCCACCATCAAAAATTCAACAAAAAGGAATCTAAGATATTGGAGGTGCTGCAACTTCGCTTCGTTAATGAACTGACAATTCATTACATAAGCTTTATATAAGCCTTTAAAGCACTCATCTAAACAATCAGAACCAAGCTGGACACAGAGAGTTCTTAAGAACCAAAAGGCCGCAAAAGAAAGTTCCCGGGCTCCTGTACCCCAAAAGTGCAGAGCAACCTATGAAAAAATCACAAGATCAGATCCACAACTCGATTGTCACTAAGCAATCATTAACTAGTGATACATTTACATAAGATATCATCAAATGACGGAGAGGAGATTGAATTGCTAGTAGTGCAATTACACTTAACATATAATCTTAGAGTAATAAGTGGCAACCCTAAAATCTACAGATGCTCAAAAGTGGATCGTAAATTTATAATTATTTTGACCAACACATGGAGAATGTGTTAGGTGCACCTTCGAGATATGCAAACGCAATCATAATTAGCGCCAAAGTTACCTTGGTCCACAAAAATCCTCAGCAAGTTTAAAATCAAGAGGGTTTCTAAAGTACAAAGTAGACAAATTCAAGAGGGTTTCTAAAATCAAGGTAAAGTTTAAACTAAAGGTAACCAGAAGGTAAATGAAGCAAGACTTGTAGCATACCTTGACATACTTCCTGAGAAAGGTAGGGAAAGCAGCCAAGAACATGGATGATTTAGTTAACTGCTTCAAAGTAAACGAGATACCCTTTGCATCGGTCATTTGATTTAAAGCATGCAACGAATTTCCAAGATACGACTTCACCATATGCTGATACTGCTTCCAGTTTTTTTCTTTCTTTACCTCAATAATCTTTTCTTTCTTACCTCCATAACTAGGAAGTTTCATCAAGTTGCGAAAAATCCCATCCATTTTGGTCAAAGTTTCTACCATAACTTTGTTCATAACAGGCTTAGACATGGTAGTCAGCTTTTCCGAGGACTTTTCATCAGTTTCTTCCGCAAGATGGCAAGCTACCCTAAATGCTTTCAACAGAGAGCGTACAGGGGCAATTTTTGAGTTCTCCTGAATATCCTTACACCAAGATTCAACCATATCCATAGTAATAACTTTAACAGTTTCTCCCTTCTTTTTCGACCCCGTTTCCGGAATTTCAATGTCACTATCATCAAAATCCTCATTATCTCCAATCTCACTATCGTCAAAATCAGTTTCAGCATCACCCACATCAGTTTCAGCATCGCCCACATCGGTTTCAGCATCATCCGCATTGGTTTCATCATTGCCCACATCGGTTTCAGCATCGTCGGCATCGGTTTCATCATCATCCTACTCAAACCCACTACTTTAAAAACCAATAATCATTCATAAACTACTAAAAGCTAAAGTATCCAAATTAAGTAAACTCACATAAATGCCCTCATCATTAAACTCTAGGAGACCCTTGTCAGTTTGTTGAAGAAACTCATAAAATTCAGGATGCTGCAGAAACACCAATGATGAATTACTTGCATAAAAACCCAATAAATTCGAATTCGAAACAAAATTATAACTAAACCAAATTACTACAATATAAATCATTCTAACCTTTTCCTTAAGACTTTCCAACTGTTTCTTATGTTCTTTGGCTTCTTTTTTAGCAATTGATGAAGTTTTTCCCCCTGAAATTTCATCTTCCTTTTCTTCGGATACTACTTTATGCGATTTTTTTACTACAATTCACATTCATACAAAAAACCCATCTCAAAAATACTAAAACATAATGAACTGAATTGAAAATTACTACATACATTGCAATTAAAATTAAAAATTAAAAATCAAGTAAAATGAAAAAAAAAAATTACCTTTTTTCTTTGAACCCATTGTACTTTAATTGATAACTTAATTAGCTGCAAATGGGAAAAATAATTGCAATATTATAAAACAATTTAATTAATGATTTTGGGGAGACATTAATTCAATAATATAACCCCAAATTCACCCAAAAAAAATATTTTAACATAAGTTGAAATTTAAAGACTGAATTCAGTGGAATACCTTAAAGGGAAAGTCGAAAGATTGAAACTTTGGGAGCAATTAAGAAGGAAAAGGGGGAAAAATTAGCTGTGAAGTCTTAAACCCTTAAATATTAGGGTTTTACAATAAGATGAAGAAGAAGAAAATTGGTGAAGCAAGATAACGACTTTTTTACTTTAAAAAAAAAAAAAACAAAACAAAACAAAACAAAAAAATAAAAAAAGTCAAGTACCACCTTCAATGGGCTGTTAAAAGATGTTGTACAGGCCCATCCGGACCCATTTCTTTCAAACCGGATTAATTTTGGTAAAATGTTTTTTTTTTCCCCAAAGATATGTCAAATTATTAGTAGGTTTTATTTGACTCTTGTGTTCATTGATTTAATTATTGAATAATATACTTCTTCCGCCACGAATTAGTAAAAATATAAAATATTGGTTTATGAGGTATGAAATAATAAATTGTTGCAACTAATTCGCGGTGGAAGTAGTATTTTTTTATTTGCCTAACAATTTATTGGTTTTATTAAATAATACCGTGTTATATAAGTTTTTGTAGTCAAATTATTATGTACAAATTATTTTCGCAATAATATCCATTTTATGTAAAATTCATTTTTCAATAGGTAAAAATTATAAACAATTTACTCCATTTTTATTCATTAAAATTTTTTTATTAAATACTTTATAGATCAAATTCATGTAAAATAGTGAATATTGTCCTTTAAATATTTATAACTAGAATTATGAAATTTCTTTTTCAAACTATTGAGGGTTTGTTAATTATAGCTTAAGTTCAGTTCAGTTCAACTCCAATAATTTCAGTTCAGTTCAATTCAACTCCAATCAGTTCGATCTAATTCAGATCAGATCTTCTTTTCTGTTGCTAATTTATTTGTTTTATGTGATTTAGCTAATGATATTGATAATAACAATTAATTAGTTTAGATGTGCATTTGGACCGATCTTGTTAAGTTCATCCTTTATGGACCAAAGTTCACTGCTTTATGTGTAATGATATTGTTAATATTAAAGCCAAATTCTTACTTTTTAATAGATTACAACAATAATAGTAATGATGATAATTAAAAGTGGAATTGTTAAAATGGATATATTTTTTAATACACATTTTATAGTTGAATTCTTAGGCAGAATAATAGTACTACAAAACATGTACTACTTTTCATAATCGGTCAATTCTTTGTCTTCTTCTTGTCCATCAACCTGTTCCATCACCTCGAGAGTACTCTGAATTGACTTCCATAACTGATCGGTTATTTGTTGCCCGACACTATCTACATTTGCTTTTCGGTTATCATCGTACATATGGTGATCGTCTCTTGGTTCCAAGACCTCAACTTGGTGTGTGAAAGAAATCCCTAGATCATGTAAACGAATATAATTGTATAGAGTACAACAAGCAACGATAATTTACAACATATAAGAAAAGGCTATTTGCGGCATTGATTTAGGTTGTAGAACCTTCCACCTATTTTTCAAAACCAGAAAAACCTTCTCAATTACATTTCAACAAGTAGAATTTCGGTGATTGAATTGCTCAAACTTTCCTTGGGGTGGACTCCCTTTTTTGAAAGCACACAGATGATACCTTGTGTAGGTCCTACATGTGGACTCAAAAACCCAAGTGTATTAGGTACGCCGAAGCGACCACATAACATTTTCTTATAAAACAATTGAAGAATAGAAAAACATTTATTTTCAATACCCTCAAAAACTTATTATCAATCCTCTTAAGGGTCTTTTACCCGAAATCACCTGTTCAGAGTTCATATTTTACCCATACGGGCACCCCGGAAAGTTTTTGACAACCTTTTTTTTTTTTGGATTCCAAAAACTCAAAAAAGCTGTAGATAATAGCCTTAGATTGAAATCTCCAAAGGAGCCGCTCTAGCAGCAACTTATTTTCGCCTGGTTTTTTTTACCACATGCTATTGGCCACCACATGACGCCCTATGTTCGGTTTCAGCCCCTAAATATCTGTTATCATCCATCTTATGAGCTTTTTAACCTTTTTTGAAGAACGGAAAAACAACTATATCATAGACTCTATAAAAACTTGTTAACCTTTTCACTCAAATCGCCTCGTATGCATGGTTTCATATTTTAACCATACAGGCACCCCGTAAAGCTTTTCACAACTTTTTTTTCTGAGACCCCGAAACCATCAAAGACAGTGGATATGGCCTTTGATTGAGGCCTCTAAAGTGGCCACAACAAGCTCCATCTTACTTTTAACCTTTTTTTACCACGTGTTATGGGCAACCAATTGACTCCACACAATAGGTTTCGGCCCTAAAAAAACCTGTTATCATCACACGTATGGCCTTTTTTGAAAAACTGGAAAACAGCTATTTTCGGGACTCTTTAAAAACTTGTTATCATCCCACTCAAGTACTTTTCAACACAAGTTCTACGTTCATATTTTAAATATACAGGCAACCTGGGAAGTTTGTGGCGACTTTTTTTCCGAAAACCCGAAACCTTAAAACAGTGGATAATAGCCTTTGATTGAGGCCTCTAAAGGGGCCGCACCGGACCCCAACTTATTTTTGCCTTGTGTTTTAATCATGTGCTACGGGTCATCACAGGACTCCTCACGATCATTTTCGGCACCTACATACTTATTATTATCCCTCTTATGGCCTTTTCAAAAAAATGGAAAAACAGTTATTTTCGAGACCCTTTAAAAACTTGTTATCACCCCTTATAAGGCCTTTTCACCATAAATTGCCTGATCTAGGTTCATATTTTTACCATACGTGCACCAAGAAAAGTTTTTGGCAACTTCTTTTTGAGCATTTGGGAACCTAAAAACCAGTGGATAATTTTGATCGAGGCCTCCGGAGGGGCCGCAATACCCCGTCTTATTTTCGCCATTCTTCATTTTTACCGTGTGTTATGAGTCACCACAGAACTGTCCACAATCGGTTTCAGTACCTATAATTCTGTTATCATCCCTCTTATGACATTTTCCAAAGAAAAAAAAGCTATTTTCGAGACCCTCTAAGAAAATTTGTTATCATTCCTTTTAAATAATTTTCACCCCAAATCGTCTAGTATGGGCTCATTTTTAAGCCGTACAAAACCATGGAAAATATTTTGTAAACTTGTTTTTTTAGAGATGATGAAATCTCAAAAACTATGGATAAGCCTTTGATTAAGGCTTACAGAGGGGCCGCACCGGGCTCCGTCTTATTTTCGCCCAATTTTTTACCACGTTCTATGAGCCACCACAAGACTTCCCACGATCGGATTCGGCCCCTGAAAATCTATTATCAACCTTCTTATGGCCTTTTTGGAAGAACGAAAAAAAAACAACTATTATTTGAGACCCACTAAAAACAGGTTATCATTCTTCTTAAGGTCTTTTCACCCTAAATTGCCTTATTTGGGTTCATATTTCAACCATACGGGAAACCCCTAAAAAATTTGGCAACTTTTTTTCGGGACCTTGGAACCACAAAAACAGTGTATAATAACCTTTGATTAAGGCCTTCAAAGGGGCTGCACCGGGCTCCGTCTTATTTTCGCTTTGTTTTATTACCACGTGCTATGGGTCACAGCAAGACTCCTCACAATCGGTATCGGCCCTTAAAAACCTGTCATCATCCCTCTTCCGGCCTTTTCTGAAAAATTGAAAAACAACTATTTTAACCATGTGGGCATCTCGGAAAGTTTTTGGCAACAATTTTCAAAGACCTCAGAATGTCCAAAGACAATGGATAATATTCTTTGATTGAGACATTTGGAGGAGTCGCACCAGGCGCGCTCCATTTGATTATCACCCTCTTTTTTTTACCATATGCTATGGGCAACCACTGGACTATTCATGATTGGTTACGACCCTTAAATACATGTTATCATCCCTCTAAAACTCTTATGGCCTTTTCCGAAGAACTTAAAAACCTGTTATCATTCCTCTTAAGGACTTTTCAACCCAAATCATTAGCTGTAGATTTATATTTAATCATATGGGCACCACAGGAGATTTTTGGCTACTTCTTTACTGGGATCCCGGAATATTGAAAAACAGTGAACTACAGCCTTTGATTGAGGCCCTCTAAAGGGGCTGTACCAGGCTCCGATTTAATTTTTCCCTTATTTTTTACCACATGTTGTGTGCAACTACTAGACTCACCATGATGGTTTAAGCAAATAAATACATGTTATCATCTCGCTTATGACCTTTTCCGAAGAATTGAAAAATAGTTATTTCCGAAACCCTCTAAAAACTTGTTATTATCCCGCTTAAGTATTTGGTTATGATATAAATTTGTCGAAAAGTATACGTAGTGCTCCTTGGTTAAAATTGGCCCCAAGGGTAACTCGTAAGGATTCAAAAAATCATAATATAGTATCCAGAGAACAATAAAAAAATGTATGTTCCACCTTTTGGTAATCTTATGAAAAAGGAAGATAATGAGATTTTAGATGTCGAAATTGAACTTGGAGCGTCCCGGTGTCACATACAACACATGATAAAAAGACGGGGCAAAGAAGAAATAGTCTGAGACAACCTCTGGAAGCCGAAAACGAAATGCGAATATTCCAAGATATTTAAAAAATATATGTTAGCCCTCTGAACCACACAGGATTCAAGGCTAGTAATATTTAAAGGAGGTGGTATGAATGATGGGGATAAATAAAAGCCAAAAATTATGGGAAAAATCCCAACTTTCACCCATCTGCTCAAAATAATCCCAACTCNAGCCAAAATTTACGGGAAAAATCCCAACTTTCACCCATCTGCTCAAAATAATCCCAACTCAAGTAAATCCCATTATAATCCAATGTTGTACAAAATATTCTCTACACGCACCTATTGACTTATAACCTTCTAAACAGGTCATCCTTATCCTTTCACTCACCATTCTCACCCTTATTACCCTCATCTCTTCCTTTTGATCTTCACCACCACTATCATCATCAACATCACCCTCATCTCTTTCCTCTAATCTTCACCGTCATCATGATCATCACATCAATTATCATCAACATCGTAACTCTCACCTTTTCCCTCTACTCTTTACCACCATCACCACAACTAATTTATGCATCATCATCAACACCATTTTACCATCAATGAAACCATTAGAGGCTTAGAGCACCACCACGTACAAGCAGTAGTAGTATCACTTCCTCCATCGCTTCAAACCCAATCGCCTCCAATTCCTGCACCACCACCTTCCCACGATACTACCTTCCCTCCTCCTTCTTTTTCTGCCGAACCTCTTTAATGAGATAACAACATCAAATCCTCATACAAAAACATTAGAAAAACAAAATTCGAACTCCCAAAACAGTAACCCCCGAAATTAATCTGTTAATTTGAGGAAAATTGAGTGAATATGTCGCAAACCCTATAATTTTGGGGACGAATTTGTGTGGTTTGAATGAGGAATTGGATTAAAGATCGATCTAAGTACAAAATTAAAGGGTGTGCGATGGAGGTGTTCTAGATGGAAGTGAATTTGGGGGTTTATTTTTTCTGAAAGTTAGTTAAACTTGCATATGCAGTGGTGGGTATGGTTTTCTAGAAGGAGAGATATGGTTATGGATGGTCATTGTGGAGTGCTGGTGAAAATTTGGTTGAAAAGTAATGGGGTTGTAGTTGAGGTGTGTGGTGGCAGTGGGAGGGTAGGTGGTCAATGGTGTGGTGGCTAGTGGTAGCCAATTATTGTGGTGGATTTTTTTTTGGGGATTATTTATTAATATTAAATTTAAATTGAAGTTAATAAAATCAATTAACTTTAAAAAATTGATTTATTAGAATATAGCCAATCCAAATGAAACACGTTGCTTTTTACTTCTTTCTCCAGGTTACCAAAATTTATCAACAGGTCATGGTGCATTTATGGAATATTTTGTGCAAGATTATAATAGAATTTACTTGAGTTGGGATTATTTTGAGCAGATGGGTGAAAGTTGGGATTTTTCCCGTAAATTTTGGCTAAATAAAATAATGTTAAATACAATTTTACCCTTAATGAATTACAAGAAGGAAAATTAATACATGTAAGTAAGGATATTTATTTAGCAGTAGTCTACTTAGCTATATTCTAATACTCTCTTCATTCCTAAATGTTTGATACGTTTGGAATCTTAACACAGTTTATAAGATGGGAGAATCTTTTAAATTACTTTTAAAATATAAAACATAATATAATCATATTGGGTCTTGTTTGATTTGTTTCAATGTGTACGTTATTTATATCCAATTATTATAATTTTTATATATACACAACAAAATATATGTATGGTCAAAAAAGTACACTGGCATATGTATAAGTCAAAACGTATCAAACAAATGGGAACGGAGGGAGTACCAAACAAGAGATTATACTAGTTTTATTCTTATCTCACCTATTAATTTTTTGTCTCTATTACCCACCACGTTATGCTTCTTATCTTTATACTTCAAACCAAATGACTTGTATGAGTTAATGTTTTATGGTTCTATATTTAGTTATATATCTTTATTTTATATAGTATAAGCTAAGTCATAAGGTTCTGGTTTTCAATTGTTTAAAGAGTAATATTGACTTCATTAAGGTGCGCCGTTATCTTTGTTTAGATTCAGGGTCTTTCACCGGGCATGTTTGATCGATGGTAAGTCCTCAAGTTCCCCTTTTTCATTAATTTTACTCTATGCCTACAATAGATTTTTACTCACTTTTTATTAGGGAGTTTTCTTAACCTAATATTGGGTTATTTTTACCTATATATTGGGTTATATTTCTCTCTTTATGGGAGTTTAGCGTCGTATTTTTCTTTTTTGATAGAAAAATTAATTCAACGATGAAAAAATAAAAAATTGAGAACCTCTACGAGATTGTGATAGATTTCAATATCACGTTTACAATCAATTGGAATTAAGAGTAATTTTATTTAGTTTTCAAAACAATAAGGGCCTGTTTACTTCAGCTGAAAACAATTGGAAAGTTTTTACGAAGGATTAATGAGTAGCAAAATAAAAGAAGAATTGAACTGAACTGAGCCGAACTGAACTGAGCCGAACCGATTTTAAGTTGAAGTAAACAAACCCTAAAAGATTGGAATACCTCCTCTTTAAGTCTGCATATAATAGCAACGTGAAAGAGCATATTCATCCATTTCAAATTTTGTTTACAACAATGAAAGTTTTTTCGCTAAATTAGCATATTATTTGATTAGAATTTATTTTGTATTTGTTGGTATCTCTTTTGTACATATCATACGACTTTTTATTAAAAAATTGATTCATTTACTCTAATTTAAAATTTACGTGTTACTAATTCAATCATCCTAGTGTTAAAAAAAATCATTTGAATATGGAATCAAAAAATGCACAACTATATAGAAACCGCAATGGTCAATTGGTCACTAATAAATTCAAAATTATGTCACATAAATCAAATTTGAGTTCAAATCACTTACTTATAAAAGCTTATTTAGCGAATATATAACATAATCATAATTCATAAATAGCAATTTTCCATAAAGCTTAAGGGGACAAGTTGTTGTTGCATTGATGTACTAATTGTACGCTATACTATGTTTAGTTGGTGAAATTACAGAACAACCCCTGCAATTGTTCAGAACTCAAGACAAACTCTCCATAAATAAAGTGACAATTCACAGTGCATGTCCTATTTTTCCTAGATTAAAAAAACTCCAATTATTCACCAAATTATCAATAATAATAATAAAAAAAAAGCCTTTTCTTTTCTATACATATATTCTTTATTCAAATCTTAAGCCCGCCAATCTCAATTTTTTAGCAACACTACGAGGCACGTACTAAGTCACATATGCAACATTCAAAATTTTATTCCCAAACTTTTTTGCCAACTTATTGTAATTCAGCTTAATTAATATTCTGTATAGAGTATGAGTGACAATTTAGGGTCTGTTTATTTCAGCTTAAAATCAGTTCAGTTCGAGTCAGTTTGGTTTGGTTTGGTTCAGTTCAAGTCTTCTCTTATTTTGCTATTCATTAATCCTTCATTAAAAAACTTTCACTTCATTTCATCTATTTTCAGTTGAAGTAAACAGGCCCTTAGTTGGTTAGAGCTTTCACCCGATTTGTGAGTATTGCGAGAAGATTGGAATAGAATTTTCCATATATCATTATAGAGAGCTTGACACATAAAATATAAATTAAATAGTTAAGAACCAATGGAACAAAAATGAATTTATTAGAATCTTACTAATTAAATGAACAACCACTAAAAGTACAAAAACGAATATTATTGCCTTCATCCAATATTATTTGCAACTATTAAATATTTTTGGTCTCGGTTTATGTTAAATTATTGCAATTATTAAACATTTTTCAGTCTTCCTCAGTTGTTTTCTTAGTCCAATGTAACAAGTAAAAAACAACGTACGAAATAGATCATTTGCTAAGTATGATTAGTATGGGATTATGAGTATACTAGGAGTATAATAAATACTCCTAATAGAATTACCTCAACTTTAATCTACAAACTTTGTCACACTTCTTTTGCCAATCCTATTTAAAGTTTACACCAATTAAACAACAATCCCAACTCCCTTTGACCATTCTTAATATCTTTCTCACCAAATTAACTTCTTTAACTTTGTATTTATTTAATTTAATTTAATTTTATTTTTTGGACAAGAATTTACCCCTTTTACTGATCCAACATGATCTTTGCTTTTTTTCACCCTTTGCCTCCTTTTTTTATGATGACAATCTCATTCAAATTTCTCTTTTTTCTCCTCTTCTTCTTCTTTTTCTTCATGTTCTCACTCCTTTTTGCTACATAGGCTTACAGTACTTAAAATTCAACACGAAATCAAAATTACATTAAAAAAAAAAAAAAAAAAAACACTTCTTTCTCTCTTCAATCAATTAATTTCTCTTTCTAGAAATGAACTTCACTCCTTCTACCTCTGTTTCTTCTTCAACAACTAACTCTTCTATAAGTGAAAACTTCTGTAAAAGTAAAGGCAATACATTTGGGTGTCTAGCAGGTGTTTTGAGCAGAATCCTCTGTTCTAAAAGTCTCCCAACTCACCCTTCTGACCCAATTGAGTGTCGAAAACATCCTCATTTTTCGACGATTGAGAAATTGGTTGTAGATGGTTCAGCAACTCCTAATGTAGTAGCAAGATTAATGGGTTTGGATACAATGCCAGAAATCAATCTAATTTCTTCCCCGAATATAGTGAAATCGATGTCGAAGAGTAAATCAATGGATGCAGAGGAATTCAGAGCAAAAACAGAGGATATGCAGGGGCAACACAGGAGAGTTAAGACTTCAGTTTCGTTTCGAGAGACGGCTGATTATTTTGAGCTTGAAGATGATGATTTCTTTGTTATAAACTTTGATAATGGAGGTAAAAAGAAGAAGAAAGGATCAAATTATGGGCATAATCACAGGAAAAAAAAAGAGAAATGTGGGAGAAAACAGAGGAGAAACAGAGAAGAACAGAGTAAAGACAGAGTATTTTCAAATGAAGAAAGATTAAGTTTGAAAATTTCACCTCAAATTTCTCCTAAATTTGATGCAGTTGTTGATGTTCAAAAGCAAAGTTACCATCTTTCTCCTTTGAAAGATAAGATTGTTGGTAAAAAAGAGGAATTAGATGGAAATAAAGCAAGAAAAAAGAAAAAGAAAGAAGATTGTTTGGGACAAAGTAAAGTTGAAGTTGAGTGTGACTCTGATAATTCTAGTCCTGTTTCTGTTCTTGATCACAATACAGATTTCATCAGTGACCTTGAAGTTACAACATCAGGTATTCCTATCTTAATAAAGTTTATAACATGTTTAAAAATTATGTTTTTTATATGATGTGCAACGACTGAATTTTTATATTTCACGAAATTGTCATGTGTTAAGTCTAACTTAATTTGTCTACCAGACATAACATTATGTGGTCTTCGATATTTGCCTAAATAAATTGCCGTATGGTCTGTCTAATTGCCTTATCTATTAGACAGACCACGGTGTGATCCTAGACATTTGCTTAAATTTAAAATACTCCCTAAAAATTGTGTAGTCATAATTTTTCTAAACTTCTTTTTCTACTTTTTTGTTAGAAGAAGATGCAAGATTAGGAGTGTGTGAATCTTTAAGTGGAAATAACACAGCTCAAAGTAATGAAAGTTCTAAGGGTAATGAAAGGGAAACAAACAATGTAAATGAAGAGAAAAGTGTGGGGTTAAAAAGAAGAGATTACAAGAAACATGAAAACATAGAAATGTTGAGGAGAATATGCAGATTGGCTGAAGCAGAAGTAAGGAATTCAAATTGGAAGTACAGAAGAATGTTGGGTGCTGATGACTTGGAAGATACTGCAAAAGACTTTGGTCAACGGATTTTTGACCAATTGATTAATGAGTTGATAGACCAACTTGTAGAAATATCTTGAGATTTGAATTGTTTTTTTCATAGACTAATTTTATTAGTGTATACTTTTACTTTGACAAAAATGTTAGATGAGTAGGTTAGAATCTTAATTATGTTCCGTATTTGTTACAAAACTTATTATCGTGTACAGCAATATATGATAGATTAGTTAAAATTCAAATTAACAAAGGAAAAGAAAAGGCTAATTTCATTATATTTGGTTTACTTTGATTGAGAATCAATGTCATTGAGATTTCAAATTCAAGTTTGAACTATATATAGCATAGGCATGCATTTGTCATTTGCTTAAGTTGTTTTGAAGTAACTTGTCAAAACATGTGTGTTTTCTGTTTTGATTGTATCACAAACCATTTCCATGCAAATCTAACAAACAACACCCTTGCATAGTTGCATGCACAAAATAAGCAAAAGCTTTAATGTGGGCGTCTAATTGGCAAAGCACCAAATGTATATCACCCATCAAGGTTTCTCCTCCCTTTTCATATTACTGCCTCCACTCCAAGATTTTTAGTATAGTAAAAATACCAAGTGTTGCAAAAATATTGGACTAGAGGTAATATACATATATATACTTTGTATTTTAGTATAGTAAGAGGTAGGTCCAACCTAGATTTTTTGTCAAAAGAGGAGGTAATTTTGAACGTAGATCAGATCATAGGACTTGATAGTTACATAACTTGGTGGATAATAAACCGGCTCGGAATATAGGAGTTGATATTTAAATGACTTGGTGGATAAGTTGATGTAATTTAGAACTAGATATCCTACACTTCAAAGTTTTTATTCAATGATTTACACGAAACACCAAGAAAATTACACTTAGACGGGAATGTTGAAAATGAAACAAAAATCCAAATCAACTGCATAGTAAAAATTAGTTAAAGGTCGATTCTCAACATTATGTTGTTTATTATCAGACACAAAATACATCACATTTGAAATTTCGGTCTTAAAAACAATTAATTAAACAAACATAATTATGGTTAAAGATCTTACTTATGATTACCACACATATTTTCGTTACAAGTATTTGTTATGATGGTGATGGTGATGGTGATTGTGATGCATCAAATTACAAACACTCAAATAAAAGTTGTCTATGCTATTAATTCAATTCTTAACATTGTGTATGCAATTTTTTTACTCATAACTGCTGATGATGATAGATAATTCTAAGACTAACATGCGTAATTATTGTATTTACTATTTAGTCAATAAAAAATGATATACATATTTTGCTTTCTGTTTTTGTATGACAATGGTTTAGAACATTTGTTGAATTATTAAAATCCATGGAAAAGAACAAACAAGGTTCTGTTCAGGTTAAATTTTCCCAATGGTGTATTGCATACGCAGTTGCGCTTGTTGCATATAGGTAATAAATCGAATTTTTTTAGTCTTACTCGAAAAAAGAAAGACCAGTAATAATAGTGGATTAAGGTCGGAGCCAAATGTCAAGGTACTCACAGCCTAAATAAACCAAGAACTCGGCCTTCTAACTTCCGAAGAGCTACAACTGTGCTTGTCTAGGTTTGATCGGTGTTATATACGGTCGTCATAATTTCAGTAATTATGTTTAGATAGAAGCATTAAACTGAGACCAGAAGTATAAGACCATAAATAAGCAACAGACCACAAAAATTGTTTTTGTTATCAAATCAACAAGCAAAAACAAAATGAACTTTTCATGGTCAGAATTCCCCATACTGAACTAATGACTTGTTTAGCTAATATAGTTGGAAACTTGGAGTATCATACTCATTACTCATAGACCATTAAACTTGGTCCTAAGTCACTGGCATGGTATTATCAAAGCAACAAAAATCAAAAGTACAAAACAAAGTTCTGATTTTGCTTCATAGGTCACAAGTTCTTAGACTCGAGGAACAAAAAACCTATGTGCCATCGGTTGTAAGATACCGAGTATAATTTATCAGAATAATTATTTGACATGAAATTTCTCGAACCTAGTAACTGATTAAAAAAAAAAAAAAAAAAAACAAAAACAACAAAGTCTTAGTTCCAAAAAAGACAAAAAATTATCCGAATAGGCCTACAATAATACATCATCAAAGAAAAGAAGGGGTTGAGTGATAAACATGTGGGGCTCTTATCAGCCAAACACTTGTGCAATTAGTGCTCATTCCACTATCAGAAAAATATGGCATGCAAAGTAAAAGGCTATAAGTTTGCCTTAGGTGCTAAATGATCTGTAGATTACCTTTAACAACAAAGGAACATATGAAAGCTATGACCTTTTCTGATGTCAAAAGGAATGTTTAATGCTATTGGCATAAATAAAGTGATGATCATACAAAAACATCCATTATAAGGAAGACATATAGAACAAGTAACATATATGTTTAGGAATCAAGCATATATGCTGTCTGAAACCAAAATCTTTATAGAACACAAGGGGGGTGTTCTTACCAGCATGAGGATATGTCTTGGCTCCGGATGATCTCTGGCCGACATGCTTAGCTTGTGCTCATCGATTGGAAAATGGTGTTTCCCATGCTAGACTGGTGATATGCGCGTAAGAGACTTTCCTGGAAGTACAGAACTTAATACGAAGTAAAAGACAACAGAACTTCAAATACAAAACTTAAAGCTCTTTGATGCATCAGATACAACTAATAACTTAAAAAATTTATTTATTAAAAATTAATAGGATAGGCAATTCGAGTTGAAATGATACATATGATTCTGTATAATACAAAAATAAAAATGTATGAATTAATTGATCAGCACATCATTTTTTTTTTTTTTTTTTTGCTTTGCTAGCCAACTTAGGGAGCCTAGGGATGCTAATATTGATCACTACCTTCAGCAGAAAACCCTTTTTTATTTTCTGATAATAATCCATCTCCTAGACTCCCAATATATCAAAAGAAGAAAACAATATGAAATAACTAGAATAAAATAATTAAGAAAAAAGAATACTTCCACTTAATATTCTGGAATTCCTATTGAATGTATCAGCAGAATTCTGTTTATTGTCTGCCCAATCTTCAGCTTACTTCCCCTTTGGGAACTTTTTCTTGAATCTTGTTGTGATTTCTTCAACCTACTAATTGGAGTGATAATAAGTAACTAAAATTGTATGTTAAGATCGGTAGTTAAGCCGCCATGGGCTCTTGCTCCATGTACAATTGCTCAGCCCATGGCGGAATCCTTTCCATGACACCACTATTAAGATGATACTGCTCTTCAAAACCGAGTTGAGCCGATGTCTTCACAGGACCATCCTTCACAAGTGAGTGAACCCAACCAACATCAGGCTCATCAACAGCGTTCCTCATTGAGTCAGAATTTCCAGCAAAATTACCATTGTTGTTTCGGTATGCAAATGAAGCTGATTTTCTTAGCTTATTAAGCTCGTCTCCTTGAACACCCCAGTCAACTTTACCATTAGGAGAGCCCCAGTCAGTGAGATGACTACGCATCATACCAGCATTAGAAACAGGCGACGGTAGCCCTCCAGAAATACGATTGACTGCGTTTCTATCAATGAAGCTTTGACTTCGTTTAGCAAAGGCAGCCAATCTTGGGTTTGAAGCAGGTGAACCGATGGACTCCATCCCATAAGATGCACCCCTCACTGGAGAGGAAGGCATGCCGGAAGAATAGTTTGGATATAGCTGCTGGTTCATGTTTTGCCGCATCTGCAAACCAGTTGGCGAGGAAAGAGAGACACCACCGCCAAGCCTTCCAAAGTCGCCGTTCCAATTTGATGGGGAGGAAAGGGAAAGACCGGTTAACTCGTCCAGCAACTGCTGCCGGTGAAACTCAGCCTCAAAGTCCATATCCCTTGCACTTAGTGCAGCCTTTAACCTGCTACCAGGGAGCTGCAAGGCAGGTGGAGGCGTGATATTAAGGTGATTTTGCCAAGCAGCTGCTCCTCCAATGGGAGAAGTAGCACCAGTTGGAGTCATTGGTGGGGTTGAAGTTGAGGGCATCAACATAGAGGGTGAACCAAGAGCAAGTGGGCTCAATGAACCCATATCGAATGAAGGGCCATTTGATGCATATGACCTCGGAGATGGAACAGCTGATCCAGTGGAAGGGTATAAGGGGCGCAGCTCCTCATGTTTGTGAGCAAAGAAGCACACACGCCGTGCACAGTTGGTCTCATCTTTACAGAGACGGGTTCGATATTGAGCTGGATGCAGCCAACACTCAAAAATACCATGCGCATATTCACAAGTATCCCCTTTAGGACAAGATCCTTTTCGGAATTCAGGGCATGGGACACAGCTATAATGATACTTCCGGGGATCCCGCCTCCTGGCGTTCTCTCCAGGATGCACAAACGGACACTCAGTCCAATCATGAGAGTAAGCCCTTGAGCAAGGCTTCACCTTAAAGGTGTACATCCTAAACTCATCAGTTCCATAAATTCCATTCTTAATATCAGGAAGAGAAGGATCAATAGGATACTCTTTCCTCTCTGATCCATTCCCATCACTTGAAGATTTAGGAGACGAACCCTCAACCTGCTGTTGCTGCTGCCCCTCCTCCGCTTGATCACATCCTTCTTCAACCTGATCACCCTTATTCAACAACACATCAAGCGTTCTCTTCTTCAGTTTCGAAGAAAAACTGAAGCATGGAGCAATCACATCACAAGGACGGTTTCCATTCGCATCAACTTGGTTCACATCAGCACACGCTTCAACCAACAACTTGATCACCTCATGTGAATAGAGGGAACCACCAGCTGCAGCACAGTGGAGGGCTGTGGCACCATCAGACCCACTAGCTCGATTAACATCGACACAACCAGTTTGAAGGATATAGTTCAAAATATCCTTACTGCCAAACATGGAAGCAACCATCAACGGCGTTCGCTCTTCGAAACCCATCTTTTTAGACCCAACTCTCCTCCCATACCACAACCCTACTTCATCCACATCATAACCCTCTTTCTCCACAGCTTCCTTAAAACTGCATAAATCATTTGTTGCTGATAATTCCAACAACAATAAAGACTTTTGATCATTCCCAACTGAATCTTTCACGTCAACCTCAACCTCCATAACCTCCTCAGAAGCACAAACTTTGCTCTTTGAACCACTACACATGAAAAACCACTGTTTTCTCCTCTTTTATCTAAACAAAAACAACATAACAAAAAACCCTTTTTTCAGATTTCTTCCAAACAAACATCATAAACATGTAATCAAATAAAGGGTATAGTATAACTGTATAATGGGTATATTAAGCATTTCAGACAACATCATTTCAGCAAAATCAACATTTTTACAAAAACTACAACAAAAAGGTTACTTAATTATTGCTCATAATTCATTAATTTTGTCACAATATAAGCACCAACAAAAGTTACAATTACTTAAAAACCCTACAAAAACATCATCAACTAAACAAACAAATTCAGCACAAAACATTCATATAAGTTCAAATTCTTGTCAATTCACAAAAACCCCACAAAAATTCACAAACAAAAATTACAAAACACCAAAATTTTATCAACTAACAAGCAAAAAGATTCAATCTTTATTCACTTCCACAACTACCCACCAAAAATTCATGAACTAAAATAGCAAAAATTAAACACAAACATTAATTTCACATAATTAAAAATAAAAAAACATACCTTGAGAAATTCTTAATTGGAATGAAGTGAAAGTTGTTTTTTTTTTTTTTTTTTTTTTTGAGTTTATGGGAGTTAAAAGGAATGAAATTTATGGCAAATCAAAAAAATCCCTTTTAACTAATTCACCAACTCAAAGCTTAGCACCCCTCTCTCCCTTTTATGTCTGCCCAACGACGAAGACTAAACCCACATTTGAAAGTGATAGTTAGAGAGAGAAAATTGCAAACTTTTTTTTTTATTATTTTATTTATTTATTTTTTATTTGATTTTTTTATTTAAGAAACAGAGGAAAGAAAACGAGAGAGAAAAAGGAAGACTTTTCTTTCTTTCTACAGTTTATTTATTATTATTATTTAATTAATTTAATTTTTTAATTTCCTTTTTTCCCTCCTTTTTGTTTTGGTCAAAAAGGGTTACCAAAATTTCCAATTTTTTTTTAAAAGGTGATTAAATGGAAATGAAATTACAATTCAGATTCAAATGAAATGTAAATGCAAATTGAAATTTGAACGGGAAAAATAAAAATTAAAAAAAGGTAAAGGAACTCCTGGAAAGGGACCCACCTATAGTGAATGGATGTCAAACTGCTCACGAATGTCAAACTGCCACGTGTCGGTGGGATAATAGCTAAATTCACCGGCTTTTGATTCTCTTCACTCGCTTACTGTCATGCTTTTTGCATTTTGGCATTTCCGTTAAATTGCGTGGTGACGTGGATGAATATATGCCGTTGATTAAAGTTTTGTGACAAAGTTATATATATACCCGGTGGACACTGATTACTACACAACAAGTTTAAAATTATACTTTTTTATGTTTTAAGTTGCTATAAAATCAGGTCAAATTATACTTTATTGAATTCAAATTACATTTTTTTGAATTCCAGTTACCTTAAAATTATTCAAGTTACCATGCACTTTCTTAGATTCTAATGCTAAANAAATAAAAATTTTTTTTTTTTTTTTTTTTTTTTTTGAGTTTATGGGAGTTAAAAGGAATGAAATTTATGGCAAATCAAAAAAATCCCTTTTAACTAATTCACCAACTCAAAGCTTAGCACCCCTCTCTCCCTTTTATGTCTGCCCAACGACGAAGACTAAACCCACATTTGAAAGTGATAGTTAGAGAGAGAAAATTGCAAACTTTTTTTTTTATTATTTTATTTATTTATTTTTTATTTGATTTTTTTATTTAAGAAACAGAGGAAAGAAAACGAGAGAGAAAAAGGAAGACTTTTCTTTCTTTCTACAGTTTATTTATTATTATTATTTAATTAATTTAATTTTTTAATTTCCTTTTTTCCCTCCTTTTTGTTTTGGTCAAAAAGGGTTACCAAAATTTCCAATTTTTTTTTAAAAGGTGATTAAATGGAAATGAAATTACAATTCAGATTCAAATGAAATGTAAATGCAAATTGAAATTTGAACGGGAAAAATAAAAATTAAAAAAAGGTAAAGGAACTCCTGGAAAGGGACCCACCTATAGTGAATGGATGTCAAACTGCTCACGAATGTCAAACTGCCACGTGTCGGTGGGATAATAGCTAAATTCACCGGCTTTTGATTCTCTTCACTCGCTTACTGTCATGCTTTTTGCATTTTGGCATTTCCGTTAAATTGCGTGGTGACGTGGATGAATATATGCCGTTGATTAAAGTTTTGTGACAAAGTTATATATATACCCGGTGGACACTGATTACTACACAACAAGTTTAAAATTATACTTTTTTATGTTTTAAGTTGCTATAAAATCAGGTCAAATTATACTTTATTGAATTCAAATTACATTTTTTTGAATTCCAGTTACCTTAAAATTATTCAAGTTACCATGCACTTTCTTAGATTCTAATGCTAAAAACCCAATTTTAATGAATATATATAGCTTATTATATTGAACATAAAATTTATTTGTTCAAGATTTCAATAATTTTAAAGTTACTACAAATTTAATTCTAGTTACCAAAAAAATAATTCAAGTTGTCGTTGTACAATAATTTTATTATACATCGAGTGTATACAATATTCATTCAAGTTTGATTGTTATCTTCAATTTCTGTGTTTTTCGGAGGTCATTAGCTTTTATTGATTTAATGGACGGCTAGGATCGATTGTAAAAGCTAGTTGGTCTGTGATGGCCGCTCAATGACAAAATGTGATTTTAGGTCCATGTTTTATATTATCCTAATTTTGGTTATTAAATACTATTATAAATTACATAATGTTCCGAGCTATGATTACATTACTGAAACAATTTTATAAAAAATGGTCATATACTTTGAAATTAAATAAAAATTTGATCCAAATCAAAAGAACAATTTTTTTTTATTGCAATGTATAATTGATAGTACTAATATATGTAATCAAAACAACAGTTCAACATTTGTCTCCTTTAAGAAACTTCAAGAGCCCTTTGGTAAAACACCCCAACAATGATAAAATTATCCAACTTGAATCTCCCAACCATAAATTAATTTGTAATTTTACCAACAAAATGTAATTGATTTATTATATTTTATTTTTAATTAAGACACATGTCATGGCTCATAGCGAGAGAGACAAAGATGGCTCTAACAAGGTTTTTAGGGGAGAGACATATGGTTGTAACAAGGTCCTCACGGAAATGACCAATCGATACACTGAAGAATCTCAACGTTGGGGTTTTGGCAACTCTCCATTCTATCTCTCCTTGGAAATCTCTTTAGAGAAGCAATGGGAGAGCCTTAGCATTGGTACCCTAAGAATAACCCAAGTTCTTTACCCTTAGAGAACTATTTGAAACCCCCGATACTAGTAATTTTAATACTCCCTCCGTTCCCAAAAGTTTGATATGTTTAGAATCTTAACACTGTTCATAAGATAAGAGAATCTTTTAAATTACTTTCAATATATAAAACATAATATAGTCATATGGGTATTGTTTGATTCATTTTAATAAGTGCGTTACTAATATCCAGTTATTATAATAATTTTTATATATACACATCAAAAGATATTTAAGATCAAACAAGTGCATTGGTATATGTGTATATCAAAATGTATCAAACAAATGGAAACGAAGGGAGTAAAACTTAACTCCAAATCGGATAAATCTTTCGAATTTCTTACATACCCCAAACATAACTCATTAACTACAAGGGAGGCAATCGAGTATCCAAGTCTAATCTCTTGGGTTTGATTTTCAAAATATGGAACCTAATGGGACGATCAATGCTAGATTCAATATTATGGGCAAAGTTTATTTAAATAAAGCAAAACTACTTACTCATTATCAAATTACTTGCATTAAAATAAATGATGGAGATACGTAAGGGGAATTTCAAAGTTTTCACTAAGCAAAAATCCAAACACCAAACACATATGGTTAAGGCTTCCCTCTCGCTTTTTAGGTAATAGTTGAATTGAATCTCATTACCGCCCTTGTGGCTCCCTAATGTCCAAAAATAAAAATAAAGCATGGAACGATCTTAGAGCAAGACTATATTAAGCCCACATAATAGAAGTTCAATTTCATTTTATAATAATACCTACAAAGCAAAACTATTTAAAAATTCATTTGGGTAATCGAATCGGAAAATGATTTTTTTGGAATGGACAACAGATTTGAAAAACCATGTATCATATACGAACTCGGGTAAATTTCAAATGTCAAAATTGAGTATTCAAATCTTATGGTTGTTTGTGATATTCATAACTCAAAAACGAACTATGTGGGAGAAATATACAAAAATACGGAGTATTTTTGAAGTTATATTTAATTTTATTTTTCATGTATTTTCAATACTCATATATTTGTTTTTTTTTTCTTTTTGGTGCGTGTGTGGTATGATTGGTATCCAAAAAAATTGGTTCAAGTATTAGATATTTGATGCTCTAAACTCGTATTATCATATCGAATGAGAACCTAAAATGTGTAGTTTGGGGATGACCAAATTGATTACTATGTATTATTTGGGGATAGAGAACTTGATCTCATATTGATTGATGCTTCCTTTGCCAATTTGCAAGTATAAGTCCACAAGTCCATAATCCATATTATCTCCTTGGATGTTGGGAGGAGATATCATACACAAAAGAAACCGTTTATAATGTTGAGTTTGTTGATGTAGCATCTATACAAACATTCCAAATTTTTTTCGGTCGATGATAAAGTGAGCTTGGAATCTTTTTGACGAAAATGTGGTTCTAGAAAAACCAATTATTATTTCCAGTAGAAGGTTCTAGTGCAAATATATCCGCTAAAATCTTTGTCACATTAGAATCTCTAGTCCTGAACTCCTGATGATACAATATACTTCGTATTGTTTATTACAAAGTGGATAATAATTCACTTAAAAACGTTGCTAATTTAGTACTCTGTATTATTTATATTTAGGTCGCTAGTTTAGTACGCCGTATTATTTATATTTAGCTTGTGATTTTTTAAACTTAATTGAATTCCTAAAAGTAAACTGAAAATATATTCGAAAGAGTATAACTAAATTTGTAAAAACTATAAGAGTGTACTAAATTTTGTACCGGTGACTTCGTCTTTCATATCTAGGGCACGACCAAAATTGGGGTTATTGGGAAACCTATTCATGGCCTTCCGGCGTGATGTTCTCTGGGCTTCCGTCTCTCATGATGTAACCCCTGCCCGGTGAGTCCCATAATCATCGGAGGATTCTCATTGTATGCCCCAGCAAAAGCATTAAGAACACTCACGACGCATAGGTGGAGCATACAATTAAGCAAAGAAAAAGCACATTTGAGACTTGTCCCTTGAGTACAAAAACAAAAACAAAAAAAAAAAGCCATGCCTTCAAAATACCATCAAAGTATACACTTATACATGTTGTACTATGTAGTAGATATATGATACGGAGTAGTAATAACACTCCATACTTCATAGGGTTACATTCTACATGATGAATAAGCATATTTGTCAACTATACATTGACTTTTTGCCTTTTTAGTTAATGAGCTTTGCCAAATATTTGTAATGGTCATTTGATTGTGTTGAGCATTAGTTGTTTACGAATTACCATGCATATGTAGTTAATTCGATTGTATACCAAAATATAAATTGTAAATTTGATTAGAAGATGAATGTAGGCCGAAAATTTTAATGTAAAAGAAGAGGAAAATTGTGACGTGTTGGAAACACCGTCTTCGAAGCAAATTTCGCCTCGACTATGGTGCAATCGGTTATCGACGTTTGCTCTTCAAGATTTTACACGGTTACTTTCCAAATTTTGCACTCAAATAAGGAAGGTTTGAAATATCAGTTACAGATTCGGCCTCACCACGCATGAGGAGACCCCTTTGTAACCCATACAATACCAGTAGTTCAAATATATGTAGTAAAACCCGACTTTATAAACATATTACAAGTGTCCTATTCTTTTCAATTTTCATGTGGGACTAAAGTACTTCCATAAAACACTAGTTCTTTTGACAAAACAACTTCACAATAGTTTGATTTTTGCATAACTTTCAACATATTGTTAGTTGCAATTTAAAAGCTAAGTTGTACACTAAAACAAACAATGAAGTGTCAAACATGTTTATAGAGACAATTAATACAACCAGCTAATCAAATAAACTACTTCGTAGCACCAATCGCTATGTAAAGAAGCTAACATGTAACATCTAGCTACCAAAAAAAAAGAAAAAAACCTATGGAGTTGTGGACTTATGGTCTATACATCAAATGGGGTGAAAAAGCTTGTAAAAAGATAGAGAAGACGAGAGATCCACTTGTAATAGCTATGAGGGACAATGCGCCACTACAAACAAGGGGAAAACATTACACGAACATCGATGGAAAGAGTGATGGGGCATGTCATTCAAGGATTCTCTAGAAACAAACACTCCTTTCTTTAATCCTTCTCATTCCTCCATTCTCCCTCGTGGGAGAACATAAAAGACTAAACAATTAACTTGACACTAAAAGTATACATAATCTAATTAACTTTAGTCAAAATTGACAACCACATACATTTCATTTGGGTTATGGACTATTGTAAAGATTTGTATGCGGTTCTTAATATTGATACTTAAACTAAATAATCAATAATTATTTATAAGTGATTTAATGGAATAAATGCGGAGCGGAATTCATTGTACCGGCATTAAGATATAACTGGTCGTCAATAAATAATTTTCAAGATAAAACACACAATGGTCATGTAGATATTGATCTACTTGGTTTGGATTTTGTTATTATCATACAATATAACAATAATAACATAAGGACTAGGGAGTATCTTATCGATTAGATGAAATGTTTTTTTCTTATATAGTTGTCCATTTGACATGGAAGATACAACCTATAAGAGTAGAGTTTATAAAGATGACATGAAGTTAAAATACAACTTATAGCATATGTAGTATAAAAGACCAAAGGTTTAATTTAGCGGAAGATAAACTTGAATTAATTTGTGTTTGTATTAATTGTATATATTTTTAAATGGTTAATCCAATAAGGATTAGGGAGCATAACACTATACGTTTCTTTTTATGATGGAGCATAACATTTTACTTAATGAAGTGTAAGTTTTTTTTTTTTTTTTTC